>JAPMOQ010007589.1:559849-600607 GCA_026543055.1 Argiope trifasciata | reverse complement strand
GAATATTATATATAACCAAAATAGACAGAGACAATTTCTGATCAAATGGGGAGTTCAAATGAGAGATAATATATTGCAGGGGGGGCGGACTTTTCCAAGGTACGGGCTACTTCTAATTTTTGCAAGATGCCGTGGTTCACCCAGTGGCGTAGGTATTATGAGTTAAAAAAGTCTACAATATTTATTATGACTTAATAATAAATACAGAACATGTAATTACCCACATAACTGAGTGCCGCGGTGGTAAGGTCTCAGCTTCGGAACTGAAGGGTTGTGACGGTCACCTTAAAATGTCTTGGTGGTCCGCCCATCAATCGCGATCGACTTAATGCCCATCCCTTATATATTATCATGCGATTACAAGTGAAGTAAAGAAAAAGATAATTGAATTATCATAGGAAGAACATAACCGTTTAGAATTTTAAAACTCTAATATTTCATTCTATAAAATTGAATAAAAAAACTTGATGGATTAAAAGTAAATGAAAATGACATAATATAGAAAGCAATTTTGATCTAAAACACTATAATTTATTGTATAAATTAAAAGGTTTATATAATTTAATAATCTTTTTAACATTAATCACTGAATCATTCAACAATTACCAACGTACAAAATTTTCTTCCGCCTTTCGTTTTTGACGTGGAACAAATTAAAAAGAAAGTTATGCGTAGTTGAAATATTTGTACCTGCTTGAAACTTTGCAGCACTTCTATTACTAATATCTGCATTCTTTTTCCATTAGATTCCGCAGTATCACAAAGACGTACTTCCGCAAAGCAGATGGTGTGATGCTGTTGTACGACTGCACCTGCGAGCAGAGCTTCCTCAATGTCAGGCAATGGGTCGAGGACATTGATGTGAGTTGACACGTTTCCTTTCAAGTCGGAACTAGAAAGGTGGTTTCTTTAGTTTGAGAAAGCATGCCCAACGCAATGGGCAAAATAAAGAGCTCTATAAAAATGGAACTGTAAAAAATGATTCAATTTTTTTTTTTAAATATAATAAAAAGACAGTAAATGTAATTAATTTTGATGCACAGAGAATTCCATAATTTTACACTTTCAAGTACTTTGAACATTGATGGGTAATCATTAGGGTACCCCAAAATTTTCTTTCGCATCGCGCTATAAATAGCCTTATCTTTCTCTGCTTGTGCAAACATGCAGGTTTATCTATTCACCGTCTATGTCATCGGTTTCAGTCGTACCAGAATTTTACTACCCCCTCCCTCCCCAATTTCTTTTGTCCTTTTGGTGAATTTGGAAAGACGTAATTTTCTACGAGCTTCTTTCTCAAGATAAAACAATAAATTCTGCGAAATATTGTCATCAACTGGATCAATTAAAAGATGTTATAGCAAAAACAAGAAAGGCCAGAATAAATGAACCGAAGAGGCGTTGTTTTTCATTATGACAGCCCGAGACAACATCATTGCATTAATCGTAAGAGAGAAGCTCTTAAAGTTTGATTAGGATGCTTTACTGTATCCTAGATACTCTTCAGATCCTGCTCCATCTAATTGTTAATTCTTTCTGCCCTTAAAGGAATTATCTTCGCGATAAGAGCTTTAAATCCCCCAACGAAATAAAAAGCAGCTCTAGAATTATTTCTTGCACAAAACATAACAATTTTGAAAAGAAGGCATGGTGAGGCTTCCTAAGAGATGGAAGAAGGTAATAGAGCAAAAGGATTCCTATATAACAAAGTAAATAATATCTTAAACAGTAAATATTGTTCATTCATTTAGAATTTGAAATAAGGTGAAAAAAAAAAAAAACCTCATAGGCACTCTAATGCTTTCGAGAATTTGTTTCAGAATTTGCGAATGCTTCCATATCCATTTGACAAATACAGACTGTGAATAAATTTTTTGCAGAATTAAAAATCCTAGAAAATACTATTTTATTCCAGGCTCTTCAATAATATTGCTCTCCATCACAAGTTATTTTTTCGTATAAAAATCAAATATTGGAAAAAAATTAAAAAATATTTCGTGTTAAAATTATTTGTTTCATCCAAATTTATTAATTAACTGTTTCCACTCAGATTAATAAATTAATATTTTTCAACATTTATTCATTTGAAATCAGTTGTTACACATGATTTATTATTTCAGGTATGAGATTAATTTAAAAAAAGCATTCGAAATTAGTTACATTTTTGAAAATTTGAAAATACAAAATTTGAAAAACACCTATGAAACCAAAATATACTAGTAAAGTAGCAACACTTTTTTTTTAATTAAAAGAAAAGGCTGGGTTCTTTTTTTGTGCGTATAAGAATGAAATTTAAAGCAAAAATGTATAGAGGTTTATCACATGATTTGTTTAAAATTTTTTTAATAGCTTACGGAATATATTTAACTTCTAAACTAAAAGAAAAGCTGTAATTCATTTTTTAAAAATATTGAGATTGGATTGATAAGTAGCACGAAATTTATATTTTTATTAACATTTTGAGGCACTAAAACAGTTATAAAATATTTCTAAATAAACAGAATACTTATTATCTAACTCAAAAATTGCTGGTTATATTAAGAAATTATCATATCAAATTTGATTTAAAAAACTAGCATTAGATTTTAATTTATAAGATTTTTAAAAAGAAATTCTATCAAAAATTAGAATATGAGAAAATAGCATATAAAGATGCAAAATAGTAATAAAACGTATGTAAATACAAATATAAAAATCAGTATAACTTCCCTCAAAATAAATTCTAATGGTTTTACAAAACCACTGTTCTAACATTAAGAATATTGCACTAAAAATTTCATAACTCTCCCTCTCAAAATCCACTTTTCAATGTAATCATCTATCTTAAAAATTGTGCTTCTCGGCAAGAAAATTTTTATCTTTTTTTATCTATTCCGAGACGCAGGGAAATTATACTTTTTTGAGTAAAATTTTAGTATAAAAGAGCTCAAAACTGTAATCTTGTGCTGTGCTGTGCTGTCTAGGCTAGTGTGTAGTGTGTTTTCTTTTGCTTTTGGTGCAATTCCGGGCGATGAACCTGCTTTTTTCATTTGGTTTTGCAGGTCGCCTGTTTCTACAGCATGATGGCCGAAAAACAGTCTTCTGGCACGGTAATAATTGCACAAATCTGAAATCCTGTACCAGTTCTTTTTGAAGATAGCACGTATTGCCGCTCTATTACATGAACACATCAATATGCACTTTTAATGATGGCATAAATCTATAACTCTTATCCAATCTGTAATAAATTTCTACTTCAAGCTACACATATTATCTCTCACTTACATAAATATATTAATATGCCCGTAGTGACTGTACTAAAGTAAAATTTCCATCCCATTTTTTTAAAACATTTTTTTGTTGAAATAACATGCGTTGTTCCTGTATTATACGAAAATCTTAATAGACACTTATATAAAATCTGACAAATCTAAAATTCTTTTCCGCTTTTCTTTGAATTCTAACATGAGATAATGTATATTGCTCCTCTATTGTATGGATTTATTAATATTCAGATTAAAGTTTTTATCCAATTATTTTTAAATTTTTACTTGATATATTATATTTTTCCTGAATTATATAATATTTTTAATATGTATTTGCACAGTTTTCTGAATTCTTTCTTTTTTTTTCAATTTTTACTTAAAATATCATATATTGTCCCTGTATTTAGTAAAGGTCAGACAACGTTATTATGCTAAAAATTTTAATAAGTATTCCTAAAAAGTAATTATTACAAACGAGAATGATTTTAGGAGTTTAAAATTTCTGTTCAATTTTTATTTGAGATGGCATGTACGGTTCCTGTATTACACGAACATTTTAACAAACAATAACTATTCACTTTTAATATTACTAATAAAAATAATATGTCGCCGGTTTGACTTAGTGGTCAAAATTGAAATATTAGAAGGTAATATTTAAAAGACATTTGATTCCCAGTTTAAGAAATGAATGATTTTTTTAAAAATTCACCCATTTTTTGATAAAATATTCCAAAACTTAAGCATAACTTTAAGGTGTCCGATTATATTGTAAAGATGACGTTTAAATTTTATTTTAGGATCTAAAAATAGAGCCCAAACTTCAAAACTTTACAAATTTATCTTTAAAAAAACAATCTATATAATATGGAACTATACACACAGCAATTTCAATAACACAAGTGTTAAAAAATGATACAAGGATGTAGCTTATTTTAAACCTATGCGATTAGACTTATTCAACTTTTACTGTAAGTTTTTCCACAAATTATTTTTGAAATGTTTATGTTAACTCTGTGCTTACATAAAATTTGTTTAAATCAAGCAATTAAATTTAAAAAACTTTAAAAATGCATTTGTTTCTTGTATAATTAGGTAAAGGAGTGTGTAAGTACATTTTTCAAATTCATTTTCTATAGAATAAATAATTCTCTCTGAATCATTCACAAAAAGTACGATACCTAAAAAACAATTCACTAATTAAAAAAAATTTATTTGCACATATCAGAATCTTTTATAGTTGTAATAGGCCGCAGATTTTAAGCCAAATTTATTGAGACACACTCTATACTTTCATTTCAAAAAACAAAAAAATAGAAAATTTTGACAAAAAAAGAAAAAAAACAATAACTATACTTCAAAATTTACGAAACAGTTTTCTTTTCTGGTCTATTACATGTTAGATGTTTTGAAAAGTATAAGTGTTGAATAAAAATACAATTTTTTTGCTTATGCTGTTTTCTTTAACGTTAAATTAAATAATCCTTAATTAATCTTTTACAAAAACTAGCAGCAATATATATATATATAAATTTTCCTAAAGTTTCAGATAAATAACAAAAAAGAAAGAAAAGAAACATTTGTATGATTGTTTTTAAAACCATTTTGGAATATAAAATAAAGTTAAAGGAAGTTTTTAAAATAATTTTTCATCATACTTTCAGAACGATTATTAATATTCCATTTATTTAACACTAACAATTAATTTAGTTTTGTTTATTTTTATGCATAGAAATCTTCCACTCAGCGAATTCCTCTAATGATTGTAGCCAATAAGATCGATTTGCGAGAGATGGCGGTAAAAACTGGAACGATCTGTGTAACCACTGAACAAGGAGAGAAACTCGCCAAGGTAAGAAAGAAAAACGCTTGGGTTTTTTTTGTTCCTGCAAACTTTGGGATCACTATTGCTGTTATCTTAACAATTCTGAAAAGAAAAATAAACTAGATGAAGAAGTTTTTTATATTGATTTTTAAAGGCCAAATCAATTAAAGTATTAATTATTTTTAATTAAAATTTTTCATAAAATATTTATAATTATTGTACAACTGAATCATTGTAAAAATTAGTAAACAAAACAGCATTAGGGTTGTTAGATCATTTCATTGGTTTGTCATATTGGTGATAAGTTCGGGGGGGCACACTAAAATACATTTCAACCCCTCTTAATTGATTGTCGTAAACTCGTAGAAAAATATTTCAATTACAAAATAATTACAATAAAAATATTATTACTACTAAAAAGTGAAATGAAATGGGAAAAAAATGTAATATACATTAAAGATGTTACGTTTTTAGAAAACATACATATTCCAAATCTTTTTTTTTTTTTTTTTGCAAGCGAGATAAAAATAAAATAAATAAATCAAAATTATCTTTATAAATCTCACTCCATTCATGTTTTAGAGCGACAAATTTATAAAAATTTTATTCATTGAAAATATGCGTTTTATTTATAGAATTTAAATAATCAAGGTTCATAAAATCGAAGTAGAGAGATATACAGCTGAACCATGAAAATCTGCTATTATAGGAATTAAATAAATGTCAAACTGAAAATTTATTTATCTGAATAAAAATGCTTTTGCACTAAGGTTCAATCAAATATACAAAAACAGAAAGTTTGGTATTGAAATTAATTATTCGATCAACACAATGGCGACAAATAAAGAGGCATCAGATTTCCTTTTCTCAAATAGTTCCTTTTCGAATAAAGATTAAAATCTAGTCAATGGCATTTGGTATTTGCTTGATTTAATGTCAATCTTTTATTAAAAAACAAAATGAATTCACATGATAAAATCATTTCTTAATTTATAATAATAGTAATTAAAAAAGTACTGTTCGGTACGGCCGATTCCGCAAAGGATATTCTTAAAAAATTCACACAGTTTGGAATGCCCTCGAGTTGCCGCCAATATGGTAACCCAGCCAAGCAAGCAGAAAAAAAAACTCTTGGTAACACCAAAACTGAATTGTTTACTTTTTTTGATCCATACATCTGCAACAAAATAACCAGTAAATAAACATCCAGCAAAGAATTTAATTATTTTTTGCTTTATTGTTGAAGAAAATATTGCTAAGAATAAAACTTTACATTGTTATTTTTAAAGTGAAATACGACCATATAATATTTATTCTTTTGAAATTCTAACTGAATTATTTATTCTAATTAAAATAATCTGTTCACGAATTTCATCCAAACGGAAAATAAAATAATAATAATAATGAAAATATCTGCTCGAGATTTTTGAAATCGTTTGTTTTTATTTCATAGTTTTTCATTTTAATATTATCTTGCCATTCTAACGGATTTTTTTTTTTTTTTGTAATTTGTTGTTCTTTATATGGATTTCTCGTTATCAACAAGTCTCTGATTGCTGAAGAATCTAATGTTTGATGGTTGGGATAAGCAGAAATAATATAATAACCCTAATATTATTGGGGATAATGCATTGAAGAACACGATGTCGAAATATTAATATGGCGTCGACAAAACTACGTTTGCAACATTGGAAAGTTTCCTGCTTTTTTAAAAAATAAAAATTTCTAAATCATTTTCAGCTCAAATGAATATTTAGTTAAATAGAGTAAGTATATTTATTCTTTAAAATTTCACCAATCTTTAGTATCAAAGGAGCTATAGGAGATGTTTTCTTTTTTCTTTGTGCGCTTTCTGTTATCCTTAGGATCCTTAAGTTCAAAGTGAAGCCACTAGTTTCCCTCTCCCCTTGCTGGCAATCATAGATTATCTTTTTAAAAATAAAAATATCTTATCGGCACTTTCTTCAGATTCCAAAAGCATCGAGTGCTCAAATTTTATTTCTACAGTCGGTTTGCACAAATAATTTAAGAATTCAAAGAGGATTCAGTAGCTGTGAAATAAAATTTACAAAAATAGTCATGATTAATAAGACACATAATTTTAGTAAAGAGATGTCGGGTAATTATAATTGTTTGACAATATTGTCGATCTGATCAACGATCTTGATTGGCGATTTGACATTGTTGGCATCCTTGGCAAAGCAAATGGCACATTAAACTAGGATTTTAGCAATAAAACATGTGTTTATATTTTTTGTTTATTGTTAATTTTAATATATTAAAAATATTATAAATAAAATATTCCATAAAATGTACAGGCCATTTTTATCAGATTTTCGCAAAATATCTAGTAGATATGTTCTGAATTTTGTTTTCGAAAAAGATTATCAGTTAGATATTTTTGGTACTTTCATTGAAACTTATTATTGGTATTACATTAGAAGTTATTGCTTCATGAAAGTATAACATTGGATAATGATTAATATCATAGCATATTCATATTCTAAGTTTTGTATATAGTTTGGATTGCTTTATTTCATATTAACAGGTAAATCGTGTTGTGAGACAAGTCTAAGGGTTTGTTTGGACTGTAAGAATCACTTACATCATATGACAATTTTTGCTTTTTTCCCCATAATTTCTCAGTGGTTTTATGATGATTTTTACCACGTAAATACATATTAACTGGTAATATAAAAGATAAAATAAGCAGTGTGATATTTTATTATTACATTTGCTTTGCCAGCAGATGGGTCAATGTTATGACATTTTTTTTGTTTTTTGTAGCATTTTTTGATGATGTTTTTACGACATTTTTTGTAATGATGTTTTATCAACATTTACTGATATATTTGATGACAAATAGCGGAATTCGAAGTAGTATTCATGTGTAGAATCTAGAATTGCACATTATCTTCATAGAATAAAAGAAGAGTAAAATATATTATCCATTAATTTCTAGAAATTAACGGTTAACATCTAGATTATCATTAATTTCTGTTATTCCATAAATTAAAGAAATTAATGGATAATCTCAGAATATTTTTGTTTTAAACATTGTTTATCCCTAGAAAATATATAAAATTATGTATTAATCTACAATTTATGGTATTGTGACGAATTTGTAACATTACTATCTTGCTCAATTAATTTTATGAGAAGGAATACAGTTTTAATGATAATTCTAATGGATGCTGAATGGATATTGGTGTCAATGACCCCCAAACCATGGCAACTTAAATGGAAGGCCCTGAATATTCTTGAATCTTGGCGATGTTTTCATTAGAATTCAAGTTTAGTGTTTGCGCTAGATTATTCAATATGTTATGATACATCTAAAAAGCAGAGGTAAACAGATGAGAGGTAGAGCAGTAAACAAATAGAGAAACTTGAATATTTGAGTTGAGTTCGTGTTAGTAGTTGAGTGAACTCTCTTGAAATGCTCATATCCTGTGAGTTCTCCCTGGGCTATTTCTACTATTGCGGTGGTTTATCGATTTGCAACTTGTGTGCTAATTTTTCTGTTTTCCGTCGCTTGATCTGTGTTTGTCTATTGTCTATTTGTGTTTTCGCCAAGAATAAAATGACATTATCTTTTATTGAGCCTGTTAAACTTTTCCTCTCACCCACTGGATACATTTTTTTTTCTCGCAACAGCATAAATTCATGATATATTACTTTTATCTTCACTAGAATTTTTAATAGAATTCAACTGCAACTAAACAACTAAGATATCTGTGTTCTGCTTCGCTTGGTCTGCTTAAATATTTTGTTGTAGAAAACCGTTTGAAACATTTTTACTTCACTTTTAAAACCACGACTTTGGAGAGGTTTGTTCAATAATTATTTTGCAATATCTTTATTATTGCAAATTGTTTTCTGCAATCCAGCGGATTACAACAAATTTTTCAGTGGCGATTATCAAGTAAAATAATACTTTTAGGTTTTACAGTTTAGACTTTGCAAAATAATAAATTTATTTGTGTTGAATCATTTTTCTAAATGAAACATTTTAAGAAATAATGAAATAAGTTCATCATTTTTTGAAGGACTGCGATACAACATTCATGGAGGGAAGTGCGAAAGATGGATCTAATGTTTTGCATGCTTTGGCAAATCTTGTGAGGTAAAGTAATTTCTCCTACTTAAAAAGTTTTTTCCATTATTTCAAAAGAAATGTAGTAAACAATTTTGCTTTGAATTATTATAATAAAAATAATCAATGTATATAATATATAAAATTTTAAATGATTGTCTCAAAAATATAAATAGAATTTTATTTCCATTGTTTTCAGCCCTATTTCTTCTAAACTAAAAAAAATATTCTAGAATACTTTAGAAATAGCTTGAATAACAAAGGGATGATTCGGATACATTTTAAAAATTAGTAAATTTTTTAGGTTGCATTACAGACTAGGTAATTTCGACCAGTTCTCAAAATTTATTGGATCTAGTTTAAGACAGTTTTGAATTACATGGAATGATAATAATAGCACGTGACTTGAGCAGGTCGATTTAAAAAGTATTCAACTAATTGTCATACAAATTGTAAAAAATAAAAATTCAATGTATTTTAAAATAGGGTATAATTTCAACACATCATCAATTAAAATTATTCAGTATCATACTTTTTCCTTACATTAATTT
Organism: Argiope trifasciata; assembly: GCA_026543055.1. NCBI lineage: Eukaryota > Metazoa > Arthropoda > Arachnida > Araneae > Araneidae > Argiope > Argiope trifasciata. The sequence goes on along the minus strand of JAPMOQ010007589.1, from coordinate 590,893 downwards.
AATAGTTACTCAGTATTTACACAAGGGGTATTCAATTGAAAAGGTACAAAACATTTTAGCAACATATTTGCATTCGTTAACATATTTGCCTACGCCTATATGGAAGAACGTAGAGAGACATGTAGGGATGTGATTGGAATCTCCAGCATAGATCGCCCGCATGCACAGGACAAAGCAGAGGCTCTTATAAAAAGCGCCGTCCAAGGTTCGCCAATTGTTGAATTCCTCGAGGACTGAAAAACCATCAACCCCGATGTGCACTGTGAGATGTGCTCTCCGAAAACTATGCTGGTCAATCTGTAACAAAACATCGGAAGGTGTGGCTCTGCTTCATGATAACGCTGCTTCACACGTCTGCAGAGTCAAACACGTAGAATTGGCCAAGTGGGAGAAGTTCGATCATCCGCCCTGGAACTCGAACATGTCGCCCTGAGATTTTCATGTGTTTGGTTCCAGGGAAAAACATCTAAAATTCGGACGGCAACGCTATGAAGGACAAGGTCTCGTCCTGGGCAGAGAAATTCTTGGAACAAGGAATCCTTCAGCTCTTTAGTCAATGAGATCGTTGTGCTCAGTCTATGGTGTATACTTTTGAATAAAGTCTTCATTTATACCCACAGTGTCGTTTCAAGACTATTGATTTGAGCTCTCCTTGTAAATATTGAACTATTCATGTCACCTAATTAGCTCAGTACTTATGAATATTGAGCATTTACTTAAACAATATTATGAATAAACGTGGATAACGAGCAATTATGATTGAAATAAATGAATAGTTATAATATTCAGATAAAAGGAATTTAAAATGAATGATTAGCATATTCGCTACATTAAGAGGGTATTGCAATAGAAAATCGAATTTTTATCTATATTTTAAAGAAGAGCTCCTTATCGTACTTGTCCTGGAGTGGCAAACTTCTTAAATCTGCCACAGAACCGGGGCTCTATTCATCAGACTTTCAATCCATACCAAACTTGTATATCTGAGGAGTGGGAATTTCTTTTAAATAATTGATAACTCCCTTTTGATAATATGTATTGAATGCATTTTAAATGTGTAGCTAGAGAATTGATATTCTATTTTCCCTTAAATGTTTTTCGATCCAAATTGGCTTTTAATTAGACGATCAGATTTATTTTTCAAGCATATTTCAGCTTGACTGATAGTTTCAGTTCATTGAAACACTTTTCGCCTTGTTTTTGCCTCACTTTTTATTCTTTGTAGATCCATGATAGCACGAAAAGACCTTCAGCTGTCAGCATCCACTATGCAACTATGCGAGGCGAAGCCAAAGAAATCTTGTTGTGGAAAATGAGGGAACACCTGTCGCATTTGACTTCCTTTTAACAACGTGAAAGTGTGCCCCTGGATGTTACGAAAGAAGAACACGCTTGTTTTTCCAATGAATCATCAGATTTTTATATATAATGCAAAAAACTACAGACAGCTGCACAAATCTGATGGGTTTACCATATATTTTGTTTATCAGAGATTGAGTCTTCTATATTCTTATATTGACGAACATTTTAAAATATGAAAATTTCTTATTGATAATTAATTAACTCTTCTTTGCATGTATTTCGAAACTTAAGGCTGATGAAATAGGAAAACATGTTTTTGAAAACTTGTTTGATTTTCGAAACCGACTTCTCAACAAAGAAATAAAATCTTGAAATGTTGTAGTTGCTCAGTTCATGTAAAATAAACAGCAATGATAATGATAAAAATGTAAACAGATGATAGCTGCTATAATATAATATCTAAATATAAAAAAAAATCATGGGAGGTAATTTTTACGTAATGACATAATTTTATACAAGAAATAAATTTTAAATTTTCTCTATTTATTTGGTGGTTAAAAATGAATGCTGAATAAAAATGCAGTTTGCAAATCGAAAGCTTTTTGAAATACATATTTTAATTTGAAATGTAGAATTTAAATATAAGTATTAAAAGTGGTGAATTATTTTATTATTGCTGAATTTGATATTTATTTCAGTAACTATCATACGTTGATAAAATCACCTTTGTTTCTGAAAGGTTTAATTATAATATACATTACTATTTCTACAAGATTATTTCTAGTTGTGTCATCCAATATAATGATATGTTATTAAATATTCGATTTATTGCTAATTTTACTTTAAAAGTAAAAACATGAAAACTTTTTTTAAATTTTAAATTAATTTTTGTTAAATATTACATCATCTAATTCAAATAAGAAACTTTGCAAACAATAAAAAAATCAATTTCATTGTGTTTTTCACATAAAATATGGGGTTCAAACCCTTCAAATTTTTTCTACAAATCTATTTCAAATGCTAATTGATTTTTACTAATATTACACCTGGAGAAGCGATTTGTTTTTTCAAATATCACATACTTTTTCCCTTATTCCTTGAGTTGTTCTGATAATTCTTGTTGAATAGAGAATCTTGTTTAAAATCTATCATGTAAAATACCTATATTAGAGTTTATATTACTGTTATTTTATTTCTGGAATCATAAAATGTTGCCTTTATGCTTCATATATACTTTATTTATGTATGACTATTCGTTGTGATTAAATAAAATCTTTTGATTTGTAAAATACTTATTTTCTTTGAATAAATATCTTAGGATTTAAAAAAAATGTTTATTTTCCTTTCCCATTTTGTGTGCACTTCACAAAAATTTATTCATTTGGAATATATTTAATCACTGTGCATCAGACTTAAATTATTTATGTTTGTTAATTTTTGTTTAATTTATGTTCAATTCAAATTCATTCGTTATTATGTTAATTCAAGCCAGAATAATAGAGGGTAAATATTAATATATACTCATGTATGATTCTTGCCTGAAAAAAGAATCTTCTCTCCTGCTTAGTAAATGATTATGTTTCTGAACTGCAGGGTTATTTTTCCTTTTCGCCCTCCCCCCCCCCCAAGGTTGTTAGGCGCGCCTAGAATTTACCATACAGAATGTTACAAAGTATGGTACATTTAAATTTTTCAGATTGATCCATTAGTTTTCTTATATTGATCCATTTAATTTTCATATCTTGTGAATATATCGATTATTTCATAAATTTACGATATGATGTTTTTTAATTCAACACATTCACTCCATATATATGTGTGTTTAATAAAAGTTGCGACTCAAACAAATAGATTTCTAAAAAGATCCCTGCTTTGAGATTCACACGTGCAAAAATCCCTAAGAGGAAATTAATAGTCTACAACTATTGTAAATAAGATTTTTTTAAATCAAGATACAGTATATGAGACCGGGGATAAAAGCTTCGAGAGCTTTCTCTCATTCCTTTGTCTGTCATTCTATGTTGTGTGTGTGCTCATCGCTCCCTGCTTGAACATAAACATGCCTGCTTCTTTGGAATGAAATAAAACGACGTAAAAACATCAAAAGTCTGTTCAATGTCTTCGAATAGCAATCTACTTCTAAAATTTTAAATCTTTACAGACACACAAATAAATATGTTAGGCAGGGGAATAAGTTCATAGCGTTTTTACATTTTTGGTGTTACCTTCGACAGTGAGGAGGATCCTAAAAACTGGCTCAACAATTTCTTCGATACCAGACCAGGCGAATTTTGGCGGAACAGCATTGGCAAATTGGTCGTAAGGTGGGAAGAGGTCGTGAACAGCAACAGCGAATACATAAACGGTTAATTGATTATTATTACTTAGGATTTTCTTGAAATAAAAGTCTTTGATAAAAACGCTACGAACTTATTCCTCAACCTAATATATATCAAAAATGCTCTCTTATTTCCTGATCAAACTACACTGATGGAAAAAAAAATCCCAACACCAAGAAAAAATTATTGTACTGTAAGGAAATTTTAGGAATATATTTGTCTAGGTAACATATTTAATTGATTAAAGTTTCAAGATCACAGGTAGAGCCATTGGCGAGAAGAGCCATATCAAATGTGAAATGTTGGTACATTAGTTACCGGTGTAACCACCAGAATTTTGAATGCAAGCATGCAAACGTGCATGCATTGTGTCGTACAGGTGTCAGATATCAGTTTGTGGGATGCAGTTCCATGCCTGTTGCACTTGGGTGGTCAATGCAGGGACGGTTAATGCTGTATGTGGATGACGCTGGAGTTGTCGTCCAATGATGTCCCATACGTGCTCGATTGGAGAAAGATCTGGTGATCTAGCAGGCCAAGGCAACATGTCGACACTCTGTGGAGCATGTTGGGTTTCAACAGCGCTATGAGGACGAGCGTTATCCTGTTGGAAAACACCCCCTTGAATGCTGTGCATGAATGACAGCACAACAGGTTGTATCACTAGACTGATGTAAAAATTTGCAGTCAGGGTGCGTGGGATAACCACGAGAGTGCCCCTGCTGTCATACGAAATTGCTCCCCAAACCATAACTCTAGGAGTAGGCCCTGTGTGTCTAGGCCGCAGACAGGTCACTAGCAGGCGTTCACCTGGCCTCCTTCTAACCAACAAACAGCTATCACTGCGACCAAGGCAGAACTGGCTTTCATCAGAAAATACAACAGATCTCCAATCCGTCCTCCAATGAGCTCTAGCTTCACACCACTCACGTCGCAAACGGCAGTGGTTTGGAGTCAGTGGAATGCACTGTACAGGGCGTCTGGCTCGGAGCTGTCCTTGAAGTAACCGATTTGTAACAGTTCGTTGTGTCACTGTGGTGCCAACTGCAGCTCGAATTTCAGCTGCAGACGCAGTACGATTAGTCACAGCCATACGCCTAATACGACGGTCTTCCCACTCAGTAGTACCACGTGGCCGCTCAGAACCTGGTCTTCTTGAGGCAGTACCTTCCCTTGGCCTCTGCCACCAATACTCATGCACAGTGGATACATGCCTGCCAAGTCTTTCAGCAATATCGCGGAAAGAAAACCTACCTTCTCGTAGCCCTACAACACAACCCCGTTCAAACTCAGTGAGCTGTTGATAATGGCTTCAACGTCTTCTCAGAGGCATCTTTGACTAACATTAACCCACTACGTCAAATCTCAACTATAAATAACGATCACGAACCTTACAGCGCTTATTTAAAACAAACCTCATTTGCATGTTCATAGTGTCGCTACTAGCTCCACACTTACGCGCGTAGCTCGAAATTTGAATCGACGTCATCTTTCACATGTATAAATACGCCTATCAAATTTCGTTGATATAGCACAGCTTCTTCCTAGTGTTGGGATTTTTTTTCATCAGTGTATTTTATTTAATTTATGCTGTAAAAGTTCTCTAAAATTGCTTATATCAGCGGTTCTCACGCTCCGAATGAAAAGATAAATTATCTAACTAAACAAATTCTTTTAAAATTTCCCTATAATTTCCTTACCTAAATCGAGACGTGTAAAGAAACCTCTATCAGAATCTCTCTCTCTCTCAAACACAGACATATATATTTGGTATATTTTCTCCAGTTTGCAAATGACATTTATTCTTGTTTATTCACCACATTTTTAGAATATAAGTTCACCTATAATTTTTTTTCTTCTCATTTCAATATCGATAAATCATAGTTAAAAATTATCTGTCGGGTCCAAACGTTCTCCTGATGGTGTGGAAAGGTTTTTAACAACTCGGTTGCCGTTCTCTGACCACGATTCAAAATTACGATGTTCATCCCAGAATAGCTCTAGTATTGCTTTAAAACGAGACGTTAAGAAAAACTAAACTGAACGTTCATAAGCTAATAAAGGATTTCATTTACTAACTTATTGTTCGAGTAATAAACACAAGCTATCTCTGGTGGCCAATGCCCATTTAGTCCAAAAAAAATAATAATGAGATCAGCTTAATTTATAAAATCATATTCTTTATTAAAAAACCACAAAGTATTCTTTTCTGGAAATGTAATAACTGTGATTGTAGTTAGATAATATTATTAAGTTGCAGATCAAAAAAAGAAATTATTCATCGTGTTTTCACTAAATTAATGCGCTTTGCGAAGGACAAGCTGACCAATTCTATATCTATGGTCTTTACACAATCTAGGATCTTTGAATTAGGCATATATCGCTCTAGTTGATTGTACTATCCCTTTACTGTCATATTAATTGAGGTGTCCGTACACACTTGAAACTTCAAAAGTCGTTCAAAATATCGAATACTTTTTTCATTGTTTCAAACTCCTCTCTGATTATTTAACTTTCAAACGATACCAAGATGTGGTCAATATTCTGAATATTTCTCGAGTTATAAGGTTTTTTCTTGGGGTACTTTCACTAAAAACTCTAGTTCCAGTTTTTTAAAAACCCGTTTTATGAAGAATGATACTTTTTCTATATGTTGCTTCATTCAAACAATCATAATTTAACAAGAAATTAACCGAATACAATTATTTATATATCAAAGTAATCTGTAAGAACAGGGAATGATTTGCACTTCAATCAAATTTATATTTACAGAAATAAATTTTAATGGCCATTTAAAAGTTAAAATCACATTAAAAATCTCTTTTTTTTTACATTCATCCTTGATGAAAAAATTGTTAAAATTTTTTTTTAGCTTGATTGAAGCAGATACCGTGAGGATCAGTATTAGGTAGAATTCCCAATTAGAATTGTGTGTTTGCAGAAAGTAGAATTTAAAATAGCACTAATTAATTAATTAAAAATTAGCGTAAAAAATTCTTTTCTTACTGAAACGAGTTTAAGCGTATATTAAGGATCTACTGTGAAAAAAACTGTATTTTAAAGCTAAAATGTTTTTAAGAATCTTCTAGTGTGTACGTATACCTTAACTGTCATTCTGGCCTATGGGTAGCGTGTCTTCCCTTTGACAATGCTTCCCAGGTTCGAGTCCTGCTTCAAGCACGGGTATTTTTCACTCTGTGTTCTCTCTGTGAGGTATATGAAAGAGTCACCCTATAAACAGTGGTTGCGCAAGTGAGTGTAGGAGTATCAACTTTATATGAACTAGAAGTCAGACTTCTGCCCTCGGATGCTCTGGGCCATTACCTCAAAAGCTACTACGCAAACTCGGCTTGAATCGCTAACTTCTTGAGCGGGCTCTTCTATGATGAAAACACTAACTGCATTTTTGTAAAAATTGAATTCGAATTAAATCTCAAAAACTAAACGAAGAAATGCACATATATTATATCTGAAATGATACTGAATTATAGATATACCGTAGATTTGGTCTTTCTTATTTCGTGACAATGCTTTTCTCTTTATTCTAATCTATTTGACTATCACGACATTGTGATGACTTTGGGCCGACTGTTTTGATAGAAAGGCAGCCTAATAACAATAATCGAGGCCTTTACAATGAGAACTTAGCAGATAAAAACTGTTATGAGTCAATTTTTATTACCATTTCAGTATATGGCGACACATAGATTTTACCCGAAGGTGAAATAATTTTTTATTTTTCCTTTTCCAACCAAGTTTACGGCTAACATTCACAATAACTTGTCGGGAAATGACAGATTAAAATACAATTGTCACCCTGCACAAAAACAGGCGCGGACATCATTCATCATACCTGCTGATTCTCTGAGAAGTTCCAATCCTTGTGTCACCGGGGGCACTCATGGTCGCAAAGAGGCGAATGAAAAGGTCAAAATAGGACCGTTCATTGTGTATTCAGTTAAAGAACGGATTCCACCGTTGCGCATCGATGGCTTTACTTTTGTTCAGCACGAATTCAATTTACTTTTAAATAGTAGATAATGGGGTATTCCCAACCACACAGCTGGTAAAATAATTGATTACTACCATCAGTTTATTATTATGAGAATTGCACATTTAAATTCATTTTTAGTCGGCGTCCTGGCTTAAGGGTAAGATGTCTTTCTCAACCGTGATCTGGGCTCGAATACCAGTTAGGGGATCGTTATTCTTTCTCTGTTCTATCTGTGAGCTGAATGAATGTTCTCACCTGTAAAAAAGGGTTGTGCAAGCCAATGAGTGATGCGTGAGTGGCAAAGCTGTACTCTTGATCCTACTGGCGCTACTAAAACAACAGACGCACAGTATCGGCTTAAATCGCTGTCTTCGTAACAATAACAGTGTAAAATAGAAAATGCCATAAGAAACAATAACAAATTCCTTTTTATTTTTTCTTGAATAGCATCAAATGTTCTCAAACAGAATGCTGTGACTGTCAGTACCAATATAGAGACATAATTTTGGAATGAAAGTGAACATTGTAGCTTTAGTTGAAATCAGTTTTGTGATTCCAGTCTTGCAATTTTTTAAATCTTGTTTATATAGTGAGAAAATCTTTTTTTAATGTAGAGAAAGTTTAAAAATATTATATATTAATGAAACAGGCATAGTGAAAATATTTCTAGAGGCTTATTTTCACTGTGGTATTTATAATTCATTCCTGTTCCTACTTAAAAAATCTTGAACTAATGATAATCAAAAATATTTGTATGTAGAATAATTCAGCTATAAAATAAAATTTCTCCTGACTAAATTCTCTTTCTCATCGTAACAATTTTCTTCATTTTTTAAACTATGAAGTGACATTATTATTTTTTTTTTTGACATTTTCATGGGCATACAAAAAAGTCATTTCACTAAACACATCATGAATTTTCAAACAATACCTTGTAAATAGTTTCACAACTAATAGTTCTAAAAATTCAAAGAAAACCTTGTAAGTACCAATATTTACTACATTAATTTTATTATTCTAAAAAATAAATTATTCAATCAGATTATTACAATCACATTTAAGCGTATATTAGTGTAATTCATTCTATAAAATAAAATTTTTGATGGCTAAATTCCCTTTCCCATCGTCACAGATATCTTTATACCTTTTTTTACACTATGAAGTAATTTCCCTAATATTTTTGTTGCAACATTTTCATGGGCAGAAAAAAAACTCGAATGCCATTTCACTTAACATATGAAGAATTTTCAAACAATACCTTGTATTTTTCAATACTTATGACATTAGTTCTATTATTTTAAAAATAATAAAATTCAATCTGATATATTCGCAAATCACATTAATGTTATGTTAGTATCATCCAGCTATAAAATAAAATTTCTCTTAACTAAATCCCTCCCCCTCCCTCTTTTTAACTACGAAGACACAATATTTTTTTGCAACATTTTCATGGGCAGCGAAAAAAAAAAAAGGAAAGTAATTTCCTTCGTCATCTCGAATTTCGTGTTTCCACTGAGTTTTCCTAATACCACGAATGGAGTGTTGAGCGGTCAGTGCAAGTGATTGACGTAGCCCACATTCAGCCTTTAATCCTTTTCTTTGGGAGCGGATATCGCATTGAAGGGGTGGGACGCCGCTCCGAGGTGCATTGTGGACAAGAAATATGCGGTCAGGTGGCCGCAGAAAACGGATGCACTGAGATCACATTGTGTTGGCACCCTACGAAACGCAGGTGGCTATCGAAGAGAAAATACGATTTTACAACCAAAAAAGTAAGTACAATGCGTATCTAATATAGAAATTTTTTTTGGTTAAGTCATTTTCTTCTTCTTTTTTGCTTATAACGTTTTTCAAATATCAACTATACCTTTGTTAGACTACATTCTTTTTAGAATCTGCATTGAAAAGCCATTTCGATTTGAAGTCATCATCTTAAAACTATGCTTGGATGACGAGAGCAATATCTAACCAACACCACACTTCATCAAGGGTATCTTGGAGATGAAAAAGCAGATGTACTAGTCAAGGAAACTTTAAACTTAGAAACCAAGAAATATCTTTTCACTAGTACAAAATCCAATACAAAAATGAGAGTAAAAAATAGGATTAAGGATTCGTAGGACAGATAGAACGATTCCATCTAGGGACAAGCAACCTATCAATATTTTAAAAATGTTTTATCTCAACCGAGTATATACACTGGCCATGGCGCATTTTGTAAGCATCAAAGTTGTTTGTTTGGCCGAAGTACGACTTGTCAGTGTGGCACCGAAAGAGGATTTTTAAATCACCTGATGGAAGTCTGTGCACTATGCCGCGAACCCAAACTCAGACTATCAAGCAATCAGATGTCTCTTGAAGTCATAAAAATCCCAGTCATTAAATTTTCTTTAAGGACATTTTTTTTCTTTCGTTTATATTTAGTTCTCTCCTAATGTAAAAGAGTTAACACTCATTTAATATATTTTATGAACTTTTTATTTTTCACTATATTTAAGGTAAAAAGTAGCGTTTTTTTTCTATTCTTTTTCTGTACCAATATACTTACCAGTTACTAAATCTTCTGTTATGGATTTTTATAAACTTTTGTATTTACTTTCCACTAATGTAAAAAGTAAACTCTCATTTAATGCATTTTTTGCATTTTTAATGTTTCCCAACTTAATATGCTGAATTTTTTCCCCTTTTTTTCTGCTTACGAATATTTTTCTCTAGAGGTTGTTTAATTGTTTGCAAGGGTCCAATGTCATCAAGTATAGCTTGTTCCTTCTTATTAGGTGGGGTTGTCTTCAACGGCCCCGTCAAGATTCTTGCATGGCCTCTATTAGGTACTGCACAGTTATCATAACCGAACCAGCGCTGGTAGCCTTTTAGAAATTTTCTTGCATATTCTCTAATGAAATTCTTATCTCCCCTTTCTCCACATAAAGTATGGAACATATGTATATATGTATGGCATAATGAACGATCATTATGAAATATAGATCTTTGGCTCGAATGTCCCATTTTCATTGCATCTCTCGCCAGAATATGCATTTTCTACGACTTTTTACCAGCTAATTGATACACAAATCCGTCGCAAAACTATAATTACTCTCGCAAGATAATATACAGAATTTTATTAAATTATTGTGTTTACATATACGCGAAATTACAGAACTATAGATGGCCAATCATTTGATGAATTGGCTTCAAAAACTGATGAGTATCTGTATTTCAGATGCTAATCTATGTGCCAAATTTTATTTAACTAGCTCCTTGCCCTTTGCAAGCTCATTTGTAGTCGAACAGCTAGACAGACAGGCGTTTTATGAAAGGAGTTTTGCAAAAAGTTTAAAAAAATCTACAAATTTGGTTATAATCATATTACCTGGAAGGCTAAAAGAATTTTTGCATTATTGTGTTCACAGACAAACTGACAGACTGATGAACAGACAAAGTGCAAAAAATATGTCTTTTGAATTAAGAAAGATCTGAAACATGGAGATTGGTTGAAATTTTGAATTAGATTTTTTTTATGATTATAACATTTCTTCTACTCGAATACGAGGAAAAAAACCAGCCAATTCGTTTAGCCTCTAAACTACATCAAAACTAGGATGCTTAAACATATAAAGGTAGATTTAGATCCATACCTAGGACTAATCTTAGGTGGATTGCATCGTATTTTAATGACTCGTTTAAAAAAAATTCTATGTATAATTCTGAAAGTAAATTTTTAGATGATTTGTAATGTGATCTTTTTTCCTCTAAAAGTGCTAATCCATATTTTCGGGAAGCAGGGGTTATTTTTTTTGTACTATTCAGAAATCTACATAAATTGTTCGATCATGTTTTCAATTAACTGATTTTATTGCCTTATTTGTTAATAAACGTTCCTAATGTATAAAAGTAACAATTCTGCACCTATCATTTCTGTCTCTAAATTATTTTTTCTACTGTTGCAATAATAACCAAACATTTTAGTTTCTATGGTAACAACGGGCGAAAACATATCAAACCGAAACTAAATGCAATTAAATAAATAATTATAATAAAGAAAAAATAAACAACAAAATAGTAAACAGTTTAAAGAAATTTTTATTCGTACTTAACTATTGCAACTTTATTTAATATCATTTTCTAATTACATTATAATCATTCGTCGTCTTTGCCATTAATAGATAAATTATCTTCTAATTTTCAATACACTCTATTATATATTTTTAAATTATAGTTAAGTGATTTTACTTGAATTACTTATTGGATAGCTTTCTACTTTTATAAATTAGTTTAAATATATATATGTTATGATGCTGATTAATATTATGAAAGTTAGTTCTAAAAATTATTGACCCCACATAAATAAAGAATATTTTCTACAAATTCATTTAGCAAATTTTGGACTGTTAAGTGAAAATTGTAACACATCACTGAAGAAGTTTCCGTTTTATCTTTCACATTATTACAAGAACCAAATTTGGACAATAATATCATGTCATAATTTGAGATCTTGTAAATGGCATCATGGGATTTGATGATTTGATTTATTTATTTTACGAAGAAAGATTTCTTTAAAGTGAGCTGAAGATCTCATCTAAATCTAATGTCTCTGGACAATGCAAATAAGAAACAGATGTTTTCTGAACATCTTCTGAAATCTTCAAAACGTGTTAATTTAAGTTAAGTTATTTTATTCGTAACTAGCTATTACCCGAGACTTCATTCACGTGGAAATTTACACACGCACACACACACACACACAACTGGTTGAAACGATGCTAAGACTAACCTCATTACTGTTGGGGAAAAACTGGAGCCTTACTCATCTTTGGATGAAATTGGCCTCACCTCTTTGGCGTGAAAGTTAGCTTTTGGTTATTGAAAAATAAACCACTCAATTAACCGGAATAAATAATAGCCAATGTTCTATTTCAGACTATAATCTATCTCTTTGCTAAATATCATCCACTTCCGTTCAGCCGCTCTGGTGTTATTGATGGATAAACTCCCTCCATCTAAACATTTACATTTAAAATATTAGAATAGATGTTGCAATAGAGTTGGCTAAAAAATTTTGCAGAAATCTACCAAATGGATATTCACTAGTTATGCCTGATAACGTGATCTGCCTTCCAATAGAAGTTAAAACTCAGATTGTTTTCAAACAGTTTTGTATTTTTCTGTTTCGATTTTATATCATTCTGACATTTCAGCAAACCAAATTTGTATTGTAGAATTATTAAATTAAAATTTCAATCATTTTCTGATATTTTTGTATTTAGACATTTCGTAGACTTAATGTTTTTATTGAATTAAATTTTGAAAATATTTGCAAAGCTTAATTTCAACAGTTAATTAAGTTTATGTTCGATAATAGTAAACACATTTGATAGTGAATAAGAGAAAAAAAATTAAATTGCTATACTCTATGATATTTGAAATAATAAAAAACAAAACAAAAAAATGGAAAAAGAATGAACTAAGATTTTTACTTTTCAGAACTTTAATAAGAAACTCGTTATTCCATTAAGAATTTCTTATAAATTAAGGAAAAATAAGCATTAAAAACTCAAAGTACTTTAAAAATAAATTTAATTATATAAATTTCTAGAATTGAAATCGAATAAAATTCTGAAATAAATTCGGTTAGAAGATAGGAATGCTTGAGGAAATGCTGAAATATATACTTAAGTAGCTATTAAAATTAGATTTATTATCAATTTTATTTTAAAGACAATTCTACGCCATGCATTTTCTTAGTGGGTTTTATTCAAATTTTTTCATACATCTACATTTTTTTTATGTAAAGAGTACATTCAGTTGCTTGGTTCTTTATGATTGTGACATTTGTTTTCATACCTACATATACTTCCCTTTATTCTATCAATTGATTATTGTTTTTTTTTTTCCTTGTAAGGTCTATAAAGTGATAGCAAACGTTTTATTTTTATTTTTCTTACTTAGAATACTTATCTTTTGGTACTTCTTATAAAGGAAAGTAAAAATTAGCTGCATTGATAATTAAGAAGTGGATTTAGATATTTTGCGGTAAGGTGAACCAAATTCATTTATAAAAAATTCTCAAAATTAAATTTTAAAATAATTTTTTAAAAATATAGTTGATTTAATGAAAGCATATTTTAAATACGTTTTTGCATTTAAAAAGAGGATCTAAAAATCAATAACTGTAAATAAATAAATATTACATAAAAAAAATTGTTATTGAATTCCTATTCATTTTCTTATACTATTTATATATATCTTATATTATTTTCTATAATTTATGATTGGGTGTCGCGGCAGTAATCTCAGAGTTTAGCGTCACACTTGGCGACTTTGGAGACCAAATTGAAAATATTATAAAAAATTAATTAATATTTGAAAAAACTGTATTAACATCTAGTGTCATCCACTATGTTTAAAAAAATGTATTATATATAGTAGTTATATATAGTAGGGATTGAATTAACCGAAATTTTCAGTTAGAATTTTTTTTAAACTTTTGGGTGATGAACTGCAAAAACAAAAATTTATGTATAAAAAGGAAATTTCTAATAATATTAAACACGTTTCTCAGAAGAGGGGAGGGAAAAGATGGTGCAACGAATACGGATGTATGCTGATCATATTAAAATAGAGTACGTAAAATGGATCTTATTAATGTTCGTACCATGATTGGACATTCAGAACGATAACCTAAAAAGTATATTCCATTCTTGTGATTTTAAATATGCCTGTGGTCACGTTTTCCCCGCTTAGGTGAATAACTGAAATAATAATTTTCAAAGACCATTGACATCTCTTCTCGTGTGCAGACGCTACTGTAAACAGAAAAGGGGCAGGTGCCCGCAGAACTCAAGGACAAGTATTTTCCATGTCGGGTTGATAGTACAACATGATAGACACGCTCTATAAAATTGAACCCATTCATTTCTGACCAGTGTATATTTTCATTGTTGCGTTTTTAAGCTTCAGATTATAAATGACCCTTCCGAAGGTTACAGACACTCATCGGAAATGTTGTGGGAATTGTTCGTTTTCGTTTTCACTTTGTCGGAAACTTCGTGTTGGTTTGGAATTCCAATTCTGGATCTTCCTTCTCTGCAAGAAATTCTGGGCAAATCCAATGAAATCATCTGATTGAAATTCAGGTAAATAATTTCATCTGATCTGCTTGCTGATAACATAGTCGAATTAATCATGCTAATTTATAAATTTTTGTTTAAAAAATATTGAATTTACAAACTAACTTCAAAAGATTAGTGATTCATTTCCAATTTTGTACAGTAATTTTAAATTCATGATTTAGAACTTTGAACACTTTAGACTAAATATTGGTTGGAACAATTTTGCAATTGTAAAAACATCAGAAAAATTTAAATAGTTTGTTTCTCTTTAATTTATTTGGTTACTTGTCTTGGAGACTAGAATGTTCATCCAGAATATTGGTATTTTCAGCTATAAGACTATTAATATGGAATACATTTTTTTAAAGAAATTTCACCTTGCTATTTGATAAAAGTCAAAAATATGAATTCATAGGAATCAATTTTCTTCAAAATTATTACGGTTAAAAATTTTGAAAAAAGTACACAATAGCATAGAAGGGAAAATAAGAATTCTTCTAGGATTTTTTTTAAATCTTTCATCTCAATTTTAGTAACCGCTGAAGCATGTGATTGAACGATCTGAAATATGAAATGAGTTTGAATTTCATCATAACAATCCAAATATTGTTATTCACTGAACATCAAATAAAATACACTATTAAAATTAGAAAAAAAGTTGCTTGAAAATAAAAATTACATCATTAGGAAGAAAATTTATTCTTAATTTTAAGAAATGTAAGAAACCCTTTGAACAAATCTACTTTTGGAATGAAATAAGTGCAAAAGCAATGAGAAGGGAATAAAATTTGATTAATTCATATTCTTATTAATATTTGAATTTTAGAAATTTGCAGCGATAGTCCTCCAATTTCCAAAAACACATGTGCCAAATTTGAATTTGATAGGATAAAAACTGTAAATTTGTATTAAAGATATAGAGCAAGCATTTTATTTCATCCATTTGTAATTTCATTTTCATATATTTTTAATTCATATATTTATTACTCTTTAATTTTATATATTTTTTAAATAATTAATTATTTATAAATTCCATCTCTGCAGGCTAATCTTAAGAAAGGAGATTCTATTTTTATTAATTTGAAATTGATATCAACATTTTATATTATTTTTAAGACATTGAAACAATTTTCATAAAACCTAAATAATACAGTAAAGAGCAGTTTTATTCTGTGATAGTATCGAAGAAATTTAATAAATCGTTTTTTTAAAAATTGTTTTTTATGATTTGTTTGTTCCAAAAAAAGCAGGTGAAATTTGTCTTTTACAAAAAGAACAAACATATCCAATAATTGTAATATGATAGAACTTATCGTTTGGTAGCATTTGAGTTATTAAATCAGTTTTGTAAAAATTTATTTTGACTGATTAAAAATATAATAATTTTTCCAGAATTAAATTTGGAATTATCTTTTTTACTGCATCTTGAATTGAAACATCATAACGATTATTATGTTGTAAAATCTGAGCTACTTATTTTGAAAAAATAAGGATGCTTTGAAAACTTTTTTAAATACAACAAGCAAATGCGATGAAGTACTCTATGAAAAAAAAAAAAATAACAATTTTGAATTAAATGACATTGTGTACCTCTTTTTTACATATTCAAAAGTTTATTTCTATTAAAAATTTAACTGAAAATGAATTCCTAAACCAATTATTTCAATATACTTAAAACTAGCAGCCTTTGGCGACCAGCTGGTTCGCCATGAGTAAAGAGTTCTAAAATTTTCAATTAAATCATATATTCATTAGCCAAAATTTAAGAAATTGTTAAAGTTAAAAGATTCAGTTATTAGTAGTTAAAGAGCCGGTAACTTTGTTCGGATAAACTTTTTGAGTTTAATGCTCTAATAATTTATTGATTATGCTTCCAAAGTATTAAAAATGTTTCTTTCGGTGATATTGCCAAAATGTTAAATATGTTTTTTAAAGAAAGCGAAAAAAGGAAAAACTTATTGAATTAATGATACAGATATTGCAAACGATTATAGAAATATGCCATTAAGTCGGGATTTCAATGCATATACTGTTTAAATTCAATCAGGTTTACTGTAAACAAAGATAATTTATGGAATTAATGATATAGATATTGCAAACAATCATAGAAACCTTTGCTTTGCATTTATTTTTTTAAGAAAATATCACATTTTATGTTTCTTTTATTTTATCCGGTCACGTGCTAAAAGTTGCATATCTTTAGATTTGATTTGCGATGATAGTTTTTTTTTTATTCGAACTTCCGGCATTCTGTTTTTTTATCCAGTCACGTGATAAAAACATGGTTAAAATATATCTTAAAAAATTCGTTAAAAATAGAAGCTTACATCATAAATTAAAAAAACTGATACCGTTAGAAAGCTAATTTTTTTTATCTTTAAATTGATATAAAAATCATGTTTGTGCAATAATATTTTCGGAAGTTATAGCGGAAAAACGTCGAAATTTTGCTTAAATTTTAATTAATTCAAATTCTAATTAAAAATTCGAAAAACTGGCTCCTAGGTGCACATTCTCGATCTCCAAGGTATATATGTACCAAATTTGGTAGCTGTCGGTCCAATGATCTGGCCTGTAGAGCGCCAACACACACACACACACACACACACACATTGAGCTTTATTATAAGTATAGATGATTTGGGGTTCCTTATTAAAAGTTAAAGTCGAGATTTTTAGCAGTTTCCTCGGAGTTATAAAATTGTTTTAAAATTGAATTAAATTTATATGACAACTACTTTTTACATACCGTAAATAATAATAAATGTAAATGAAGCTAATATGAATAACCCTCTTGTAATTTTGAAATATTTTCCTGCAATATAATTTTTTCAGTATATTTAAGATGACCCATATTTCATTTATTTTATATATTCTCGGTTTTTTTTTCCCCTAAAATAAAGAATGTCAGGTTTTAAACTTCACTTTTATATACCAAAATCATGAGAATTGCCGCACTATAAACTATTTTGTAGAAAAACCCTGGAAGAAAAATACCGGATATCATAGAGACATTTGAAACAAAAATTTATTTTTGAAACTCGCGTATATACAGAAGTACTCTTCAAACAAAGTCTGCGATATTTTAAAATTGAATAAATAATTCTCACCAAGTTTCTAATTTAAAAAAAAATTTGATGATTAAATATGAATTTATATCATTTTTTATCATGATTATAATATCAGATTTCTTTCCTTTCTGTTTTTATTTTATTTTATTATTATGTATGAACGTGGTGTTATTTTGTCTTGAAGTTTTTGGAGTCTCAAAATGCAAGAGGAAAAAACTGGTGATGTATCGTTTTGGTTATTTGGTTATTATTATTTCGCTTTTAGGTTTATTAGAAAATGCCAAAAAAAAAAGGTTGTCGCATTTGCGATTTATCGCCATCAAAAAGTTACAATTTGCTGCGAATGTTCGCCTTATACCTCCTGTCTGGCCAATAAAATGCAGGATCGTAAAAAGCTGTTTGAAGCTCTAACGATTTTGTGATGGAAGAAAATAAGCATGGTTTTTTTAATTATGAACGCAGGTGTATTCTGAATTAAAGGTTATTGTTTTAAACCGTTTAAAACTGATTTTTTTCTAGAAAAACAATTCTGAACTCGAGAAAAAAATCTTGGAACATGATTGATTTTGAGATGGTTGAAAACTATCGCTTTTCTAAATATTGCTGATTGCGAAATGGGAAGAGAGCACGATGTTGTTTTTTTCTATCGGAATGATAACAAATAACTTCAAGAAAGAATTGGTCTCAAATGATAACTTGAATTTTTCCATAGCTGATTTCATTTTTTGAAACTTCGGTTTGATCTGTATTAACAAAAGATAGAATTTAGCAATCGAGTTTTCAGTCACGATCTCCCACATAACGCCTCTACTGCACAACATTGTCAAATTCGGAAATAGAATTATAAATTTTTAAAACTCGTTTTTGTTCGTTGGTCTGTGACTTGTAGTTGTTTTCATAGAAATACCGCAGCCGGCCAAATGATCCGAATGAACTTGATCGGTGGTCAATTAATTATTTTTGACCTTGTTATCGGACAGCGGAACTTTGACCTTTATCTATCGGAAGTAGCTTCCGGTCTCTTCCGATTTGGCTTTAATGTAAAAACTACTAAAGCGCAACGGAAATAAGCATATAATTTATAATCCCAGCTTTTGGGCCATGTTTCAATACTTTTTATTAGTTTTAAATCGATTATATAAACTGATCGATCAATCGTATCGATATCGGCATGTGATTTATCCATTCTGATACTGATAAAAGATACTGTCTATGTGTATTTTGGTGTTGTATTGGAAAGATCGTTTAATATAGAGTTGCCAACTTCGATAATGAAAAGGGAATTTTTTGGCATCTTGGACTAATTTCTTCTTTTCTGAAAATTAATTAAAAATTAAGCAAGATTTTGTTGTTTTTATGCAACAGTTCTCAAAACCCCCATTGCAAAAAATTTAGTAACGATTTAAATTTTAAAAATTGTCATTTTAAGATATAAATTTAATTGTATTGCAAACTTTTCCTGATTATTTTGAAAACTTTTTAAAAGTTGATTTTTTGCACAATTATCAGGAGAAGATTTCATTGTTACAAAGAAATTTAAAACATCTTTATTGCTTTATTAAGTACCAGCCACCTATGATGACCAGTTAGTACGTCGGAATTAAATGCCGATAAATTTCAATTAAAAAGTTTGTGTAATTTGATCTCAAGGTCTTCCGTGGGAAAATGTTTTTTCATCTTTAAATTTTGATCAGCATATCACTTTTATTATTTCCGAAGTCTTACATTATTATGTTCATTGTGCTTTGCATTTTCCTATTTTTCTGTATACAGCTTTATGTAAATTATATCTTAATAAGAGCAGTAGAGCTTGAAAATGGGCATACCTTAAAAACTTTTCACTTTTGCTTGATTTTGAAGATAAAACTTAATTAAAATTAAAGCAAAAATTCAAAACTTCTATTAAAAGTTTGCCTTATACCAAAACCTACTCTATACTAGAAAAAAAAAAGAATCATTGTATCTTCATCAACACTTTTAAAAACTACTTATATTTTTTCTTTTTTTCTTTTTCCTTGTTTTCTAATTTTGCTCTTGACTATTAGGTTGGGGAATAAATTCGTAGCGTTTTTATACTTTCTTCGTTTTACAACTTTTTTTTTTTGCTATTTGACAAAGTGTATAGTATTCATTCGATAGAGCTCTTTCTGCTCAACAAATTTTTACTAATCGTCTTTCTGAATAATTTAATTTTTAATTACTTTTAAAGCTTAGAAATGGAATAGCCAGAACGTAAAAAACAACATTTTCGACATCTGCTGTTCTTCGTTTTTCACCGAGGCTAAAAATCTGCTTAAGCAGCACGGGACATATACAACGTATACGAAGATGTCAGAGGCAAGTCTACACCACGTAAATGGTTTGCCAATTTCAAAAATGGCGATTTTTAAGTTGACGACTCGCTCCTCAGAATGGGATGGCATGGTGTGCTGGGAAATGCTCGAAATGAATGTCATGGTCATCAAGCAGCTTTACACAACCCAGATATACCTCGCGAAAGAGGCTATGCAACTGAAAAGACATCACCGACAAGGTCAAACTATACATCTTCACGACAACGCTAGGTCCCATGTTGCACAAGTCGTGAAACCCGTACTACAAGAGTTCAAATGGGAGGTCCTTCAACATCCCTGTGTTCTCCGGACCTTCAGGGCCGGATTATCATCTTTTCCGCTCCCTATCGAACCATATGAGGGGGGTTACCTTCGACAATGAAGAGGACCTTAAAAACTGGCTCAATAACTTCTTCGATACTAAACCAGGTGCTTTTTGGTGGAACGGCATTGACAAATTGGATGAGAGTTGGGAAAAGGCCGTAAATAGCAACGACGAATACATAATCGATTAATTGATTGTTATTACTAATGATTTTCTTTAAATAAAAGTCTGATAAAAACGCTACGAAATTATTCCCCAACCTAATATATATACTGCTTGTTTGACATTCTAAAGGTCTTTAGTATAAATTAACCTGTTGCCGTTCCTCGGCCTTGCCCTTTGTTAATTCATCATTTTCTTTTATGCTTTCGTACTGGATGTGATATTTCACTGCTGCTCGTTTTTTAAACATTGCCTTCTATCTTATGCGGAGAGTTGATTGGTTTAATTTACCTTTGTTTCAATTATATCCCGTTTCGAGGCAACACAAAAACGACTTTGACGGACCTCGCAATTTTAAACTCTGGGTATATGATGAGGGCGACACCTGAGTTGGCACAGACCTTTCCAAACTTCCTCCCCCTAATTGAGTTACGTCATATTTAACATTCACTAGCCGTGTATGAACCTCTACTCTTTATTGAAATCTGGTCTCGAACAGGGAACCCTCCGTCCTTGTTCTCTTGTAGGGAATCGCACAGGATTGCTAATTTTGACCATAGACATTGTTTCCCATAAAGCTGGACAACCAGATTTGTTATAGGTCGTGAGTGGGTTTTTTGAGATGAAAAAATGTAGAGAAACAGCAGTTAGTGGCATAGTGACGGGGATCTTCTGCTTTTCCAGAGCCACATGGATCCTAACCTTTTCATAATTAAAGCGCTTCGATATTAAGCGCTTTTTCTATATTTATTATAAGGCTCAATGTGTGTTGGCGCCCTACAGGTGAGACCGTTCTATCTACAACTACCAAATTTGTCATATGCATATCTTGGAGGTCGGGAATATGCATTTGGATTCTCTTTTTCTGAATTTTTAAATTAAATTCTAATTATTAATTAAAAAACAACTTTCCCGCCAATTTTTTTTTTCATTTCTCCACCGCCAAATGAGTAAGGCTTCAGTCCCCTCCCCCCACTAATGAAGTTAAGTTTAACGTATTTTCGGCCGATTATTTCAAACAACGCATATTTTCTAATTATGTTTATTTTCTAAGTGTTTGCTAATTTTGTTTTTGCTTATTTTCTAAGCATTTGGTGCATTTAAAATAGGACATTGTTAATTATTGATCTTTCAGATACATTTTAAAGTACTTTTTAATTAAAATAAAACTTTTATATAAGTAATAATACTTTATATAATACTAGCCGCCTTTGGCGACCAGCTGGTTCGCCATGAGTAATGGGTTCTAAAATTTTCAATTAAATCACATATTCATTAGCCTTGAAGTAACTCCGGGCATTCATTGGACTAAAATTAATATTTTCTTTAAGATGATGGACTGAAAGTTCTAAAAGAACACGCTTTCCTAATAATATTCTTTAATTTTATAAATCAGTCAGTTTTAATGATTGATTTAGAAGACTGACTGATGTAGCAACTTTTATTTAAAATATTAATAAAAATATTTTGTAAAATATGGCTCACAGAGCAAAGTATGAAGAAATCTAAAACTCATTATTCATAAATGCATTGTTTGACTCAAACTACATGAAATATAATTATTTACTTTATTTAGATCAAATTAATAGTATTAAACAATTTATATGCCAATTAATAATATTTTACAAATTAACCATTGGACCGGAATTTGAATGCATATCGTGTATAAATAAGGATAATTTATTCAATTAATGATTTAAATATTGCAAAAGATCATAGAATCCTTTGACTTGTATTTTTTTAAAGAAAATATCCCATTTTATATTTATTTTATTTTATCCAGTCACGTGCTAAAAGTTGCATTTCTTCAGATTTAATTTGTAATGATAGTTTTTATTACATTTATTTTTTTTTAATTTGAACTTCCTTTAAAATGATGGCAACACGGTGATAAAACATCATTCTTTCCCTTTGACGTGCTCTTGCAGATTTTATAGAAACCTTTGCTTTGCATTTATTTTTTTAGAAACTATCACATATTATAATGAAAAAAAATATTGAATTAATTATACAGATATTGCAAACGATAATAGAAATATGCCATTAAGTCGGAATTTCAATGCATACCCTGTCTAAATTCGATCAGGTTTACCGTAAAGAAGATTTATTGAATTAATTATTTCCTTGATAGAATCCTTTGCTTTGCATTTATTTTTTTAGAAAATATCACATTTTATATTTCTTTAATTTTATCCAGTCACGTGTTAAAAGTTGTATTTCTTTAGGTTTAATTTGCGATGATAGTTTTTTTTATTCGTACTTCCGGCATTCTTTTATTTTATCCAGTCACGTGATAAAAACATGGTTAAAATATTTCTTTAAAAATTCGTTAAAAATAGACGCGTGCGCTATAAATTAAAAAAACTGATACCGTTAGAAAGCTAATTTTTTAATCTTTAAATTGATATAAATATCATGTTTGTGCAATAATATTTTCGGAAGTTATAACGGAAAAACGTCGAAATTTTGCTTAAATTTTAATTAATTCAAATTCTAGTAAAAAATTCGAAAAAGGGCTCCGAGGTGCACATTCCCGACCTCCAAGGTATACATGTACCAAATTTGGTAGCTGTAGATCCAACGGTCTGGCCTGTAGAGCGCCAACACACACGCACACACACACACATACACATTGAGCCTTATTATAAGTATAGATAATACTTTTTAATAAGAATAAATTAATTAAAAATTTCTTATCGCATAGCGTTACCGCAACTGGCTTAGAAAATTCACACATGCGTATTTTGTTCTGATCATCAACAACTTTTTAAACGGATACGGACTTGGTTTTGAAGGATTAACATGTCTTTGACCGGTTATTTCAAACGATTTTATTTGTTTTCTTAGAGTTCGATAAGTTTAAAACCAAACATTGTTGATTAATGGGTCTGTTCATGATGAATCTGAGAAGATTTTGAAAACTTCTTGTAATATTTTATAAATTAATAAATATATTCTTTAGCGTCCATAAGGTTTAAATACTCAGTGACTGTTTTCAAAAAAATGTATTTAAAAAATGCTTCGTTTCAGTAAAAAATATTTTTATGTCAATTGCAGATTAATCATTTCCACTTTAATTTAAAGTATGAATTCTAAGGGAATTAACAGAAAATTAGAGACATACATATTGCGTTATGGATGAAGGCCTTTATAATATTATGAGTGAATTAAATGACTATCAAAATTTGAAGTTTTAAATATTTCGATGGAAAAGCTATTTAAATAGGAGTGACATAAAATATTTAATTATTAAAATTTTAACGAGCATTAAGATTGGCTCAACGGCCGGTTGTCAAAGGTGGCTTGTTATTAATAAAGCTAATTTTTAAAAATTCAATTTTTCGAAAATTACAATTAAAAATTCTATCTTATTTTCTATGCAGTGTAACTGAAGAATTAGGAAGATAAATTACATTACTGTAGACGACAGCACGCATCTCAAAATGAATTTCCCAGTTGATTACGTTTTTAATAGCACTATGGTGTATTAGAATTCGACGCGATTAGGAGAATTAATACAGGCAATTAATGAAATCGGTGTAAGCTTAGTAAGCTAACACAGCTTTAATGTATGTCAAATTCAATGTTTAAAATATTTTGTTGGAGAAACCAAGATACTGGGCAATATTGTCAGTTTAGTTTAGTTTAGTTATATTAACGTCCCGTTTAAAGCGACACGAGGGCTATTTTGGGACGGACCTCGTAATTTTGAACCAAGAACAGATGACGAGGACGACACCTGAACTGGCACCCCCCTCTCCACACCACACCACACCAGCGGGAGGACGTTTGGCCTGACAGATTTAACGTGCAAGAGACCCCCTCACACGACGGTTCTTCGGTGGAATCGAGCCTCGAACCTGAAACCCTCCAGTTCCGAAGCCGAGACTTTACCACCAGGCCACCGCGGCCTGGGCAGTATTGTCAGAGAAACCAAGTAGTCGTTCAAGATGGCTAGTATTAGGGTATCCCAACATTTCCTTTCTCATCTTGGTTTTAAAGCACCTTATCACTGGAGATAAAAATTGGATTTTATATGAAAACGCACTTGGAGTAAGAACAACAGGCCTTCAACTGTCGCATAGTTGGAACTATACACCAAAAAACTTCTTTTGCACATTTAATGAGATCGGAAAGGCGTAATTTTCTACGATATCTATTCTCAAGGTGAAGTAATAAATTCAATTAAATTCTATTATCAGCTGTATCAATTGACAGTTATCATGGCTATAAAATTAATAAAAAAAAACACGGACGGCCAGACTTAATAAAACCGAGCAGGCGTTGTTTTTCATCGTGGTAACAAGAGACCACATATTGCATTAGTAGTAAGATAATTCTTACAGTTTCATTGAAATGCTTTACCCCATCCTGAATACTCTCCAGATCTTGTCCCATCTGATTATTACCACTTCTATCCATAAAACATTCTCTTTGCGATAAGCGCTTTAAATGCATCAGCAAAACAAAAGCGTACCTCGAGGATTATTTCTTGACCAAAACACAAAAAGTTTGGAAAGACAGCATAGTGAAGCTTCCTGAGATATCGAAGAAAGTAATAGAGTAAAAGGGTTCTTATACAACAAAATAAATAATATCTTAAACAGTAAATATTGTGCATTCATTTCATATTAGCAATAGAAAAGAAATTTCTCTGGCACCCTAATGTATAGTAAAAAATTTATATGAAATAATTTTTTAAACTTCATTTTAAAGTTACTCTTTTTAGTGACAATAAGGCCCATTTCAAGTCTAGAAAATGTCAATGTTTAGAAAGAATTAGAATGGCGTTTTGCTGCTTCTCGCTGATTTTTTACAGTCAATTTTTATACAAATTAATTTCTACAAAATTCTTTTTCTCAAATTTTACTACGCTTTGGATATTGTACTTTTAATGATATAGAAGTCAGTCTGAAGGTAAAGTAATAAATCTGCTACAATCAGATATAGAAAGCGATAGAAAATTGAAAATATACCATTTATGCTTCTTTATCTGCTTAAGCCTTTTTAAATTATTAACTATTTTACTGTTGCTAAATTTTTAAGGTCGGATTATTTAATATATACCTAATTATTGTTCCAAAATTGAAATTCATAAATTTGGAATAGCTTTAAACCTCCAATTTTACGAAGAGATTCCAGGAGAATCCGACCAAACTGCATCGTGCCAAAAAGAACTCTATGCCCTGGGAAACCAGACCTTTTCCGTTGTTGGCAACCCCTATTCTCTTCGTTATTTCATTGGTTCCCCTTTTGTCTCTCATAATTGGTCATTTGGGCGCAGACATCCCGGTTACAGATTTCAATCAACTTTCTTCTGTTTCGCTCAAATTTGACTCAGAGTTACATGAGTTTTTTTGTTTAACGAAACAGTGTTGCATCACGACATACCGTAACCGTGGAACGTTTTTTTTTTTGTCTCCTGCATAGGACATGACTTTCCATAGCGCCCAAGGTAAGTGCTCGAAATTCGAGCTGTTAAAATTTTACAATTATCTTTATTCGAATAATTTTAATTTCTTCTTTATATTTTTATCTATTGGTAAAAACTTGATAAAGAATATCAGATGAATAAAAATGCAATGCATATTTTAGAAGCAAGATAAATAATAGATATTCATCAGGCTTTGTTTATCTCATTCTTAAATTTTTTTTGTAAAAATTTTTTTTTAATTAATTCCCCTAAATTGAACCATATTTTGCATATCATTTCAGAAAAAGGGAAAAAAAATATTCTCAACTTTTCAAAGCTCAAAAATTACTAACATTCAATTATTTAATAACCAATCAAGATTTTGATAATTTTTTGGATTAATATCAGAGTAAATTATTACACTGTAAATATTTCTGCATCATGTTAAATTTCAAAATAATACTTTCAATTATTTTAATAATAATTATTACATTATTATTTAAATGTTTCAACTCTATACAAATCATTTTTATTCATTATTTTCAAAACTATATAAAGAATTGAAAGGATGCAAACACTTTTAATATACAGGAATTCGTAAATATTCCATGATATCAACAGATTTTTTTAAAAAAATATTTTTCTTTTGTTGTTGTTGATAATCTGTTTACATTTAAATTGTTTGCCAACGTTTTTTTCGTTGTTTTATAGGAGTACTTATGTTTAATTATTAGATAAAAAATGCCGCCAATAAAATTTTCTGCAATCCTTAATTACGTCTGCTACCAGGTAATGAATGTTATACTGCAATTCACTATATTTCAAACAGTAAGAAATTAAGAATGTCTAATAATGTTTCATGCAAAACAGTTTTTACATTAAATATATTAAACAAGAAAATTACAATTGTTCATGTCAAATTTTGCAAATATTCTAGAAAGACACGAATATTGTTTTTTGATGAAGATTTTTTTTTAGACTGTGGTTTCGATTTCTTGTTCACAAACTCATAAAATGTGTCAATTAATGTTTTGTATGAATATAAATCTAAACATGTAAATATGTCCGTTTTATTTCCTGTTAAATGAAACTGTTGTATATATTATGTCTATAATTTAATTATTTTATTCTACATGGAAATAAACTAGTTAAGAATTATTTATACATGAAAATATTTATTTAAATATAATATTTAAATCATTATTTCTATAATTCGATTGATGCATGTATTGTTTTTTAGCAAATAAGGAGATAAAGAAAAATGTTTTTTATTATAAGGATTAAAAATCGCAACTATTATTTTAATAGTTAATGTAATTGTATAATATTGTTTGTTGAAGAAAGTCTATGCATGTACTTTAGCAATGGTTTCAATGTTAAAAATAATATAAGGAAGTTTATATAAATTTTCTTTTAATATTCAAATGCTTAGAGAAAAGTTGGAATCAATTTTGAGCCAAAGTAAGTAATCGTTGAAATAGAATAAATAAGAGTACAGAAGAAAATATTGGAGAAATTTCTTAACTTCTTTTAACACTGAAACAAAACAAGTAGATTTTTGTTTTCAGTAAATTGTGAACAATTCTTTTATTTCCGAAATTCGACAAGAACATTTCTTTTACAGTAAAATGAAAACAATCCATTTTTTATTTCTTTTAATTCTGAAACAAAGTAAGTAGATTTCGTTTCCAACAAGTTGAGAACAATTCTTTTATTTCCAAAATTCGGTAAGAACATTTCTTTTACAGTAAAATGAAAATAATTCATTTGTTTACTTCTTTTAATTCTGAAACAGAACAAGTAGATTTGGTTTACAACAACTTGAGAACAATTATTTTAATTTAAATTCGGTAGGAACCAATTTGTTTACTTTTAATTCTTATAGAAAGTGTAGGCAACTCTTTTATTTCCAAAATTTGGTAAGAGCAACCCTTTTACAATAAAATGAAAATATCATTTATTTACTTCTTTTAATTCCGAAGTATAGCAAATAGATTTCGTTTCCAACAAGTTAAGAGTATATATATATTTTCTTTTTCGAAATGCGGAAAGGATGCCCCTTTACAGTGAAATGAAAATAACTCGTCTGTTTACTTCTTTTAAGTCTAAGGCTCATGATTTCAGTAAAATGAAAATAATTCATTTTATTACTTTTGTAATTCTGAAATAGAAATGAATATTGTCCTCGTTATAAAAGGAAAATAATTTATTTGCTATATATTTCTCGATAACAGCATAACACGGAATTCTCCTGTTGAAATGCTCTTTTTTATCAACATAAAAACCAATTATCCGTGGCAAAATATGTCACTATGCTTCACTTTGCTCTCGAGAGTAACTCTCTTTATGATTTATTATCACGAATTAATGAAAATAATTCCTTTTATTAGTTGAAAGTATCCTGATTGTTCGCTAAATAATAATTTTGTTAACAATTAATAATGTTTAAGTAACAATGGTCAAAAGATATCAGTAGTGATTCTATTTAAATAGTAAAAAGTAAAGTTTTTTTTTCTGGTATTTATTATGGATAATAATAAGCTTACTTTACTAATTTATAAAAATTTCTAAAATTTTATTTGTTTACTTATTAATTTTATTTGTTCATAGCCGCTTGTGGTGATCAGCCGGTTCGCCAGTTTTATTACCCTTTTAAATTGTCAGTTAAATACTTAATGTAACGTCATTATCAATTAAATACTTTATATGAATTGTAATTGTCAATTAAATACTTTATCTAACTTTTTTTACTGCTACTTCATCAAAATATTTTTTAAGTTGACATTTTGATAGTCATATAATTCACTCATGCATTTTAAAAAGCCTTAAGCTCGTAAGGTTTTATTGTCTCTATTTATCTGTCTATTTATCTCTCTCTATTGATCTCGTCTCTGTTTATCTGTCAACTGCCACAAAATTTCACCTTTAAATAAAATTGGAAATGATAAAACTACGAATTAATATAAAAAACATTTTTTTACTGAAATCAAGCATTTATTTAAAAAATACAAATACTGAAAAGAGAATCGTTATGTGTAATACAGAATAATCTTAATAATTTGTGTAATATTTCAAGAATTATTCAACAAAAATTTCTTAGATTCAAATCTTTTATTGAATACTGATATTCAAATGTTCCTAAATCAGTTAGTTTAGAAACTGAGGTGATGAAAGTTTATCTCTTGTTATTGAAAATATTAGTGTCTGAAACATTTCTTTTTAAATATGATTCACAGAACAGAGGATCTGCAAAAAAGCTAAACTTTCTTCGTTCATTAAAACATTTTTTAGACTCATGTTACGTGCTATGTAATTATTTGCTTCATTTAGACCCTCTTTCTATTTTATTATATATATATTTTTTCTATTATATATATTTCTAAGTTTTGCAAACTAGGCGATGAGCCTTGAGTTGTAAAGATATATATTAAACCATATGTGTCTTTAAAAAACTGATTTATTTAATTAATAGTGTAGTAAAACTCATATAAACTTTTCTTCACATTTTCTTTTTAGGAAAAAACATATTTCATATTTATTCCATTTCATACAGACACGTGTTGAAAATTAAATTTTTGTGTGTTTAATTTGCAATAATAGTTTATTTATTTTTTAATTTAAGTTTTTGTCAATCTGATGGCAACATATTGATAAAATATATTTTTCCTTTTCACTCGTAACTTGTGAGGAATTTTATTTTTATTATTAAAAATATCATTTAATATTTTTTTAAAAAATTCATTGAAAATAGAAATTTAAATTTTGATTAACATATTAATATCTCTAAAAAGATATATATTATCTTGAATCTATCTATCTAATACTATAATACGAGGAATGGTTGCCAAGTCGAAAATCGCCCCAGAATTAATAAACTCCGGTAAACTTGGGGGTCTGGGGTTTTTGGCCACGAGGAATCGATTGGCGCCGGTTTTGAAGCGCTACGGTCTAGCAGTTCGGAGTTACAGATAGGATATTTTCAAACTTTATTAGTTCGCCATAATGGCTACTTAACTTTTCCAGCGGTGACGTGCTGCCATCTATAGCCAATATGGCGAACTAATAAAGTTTTATGTTTATGCTGTTATAGGTTTATAATATGTTTCTTATGTATGTATATATGTTTGGTTTTTCTAAATAAATTTGTAAAAAATATTGAACTTCAACACACTTCAATCTTTACCTTTACTTTACCTTTGTATGGAATAGTTCCCTTTCCAAACTCTAACTTTGTTTAGAATAGTTTACAATGGTGTACTTTAACCGGTTATCTTTTCACCAATGGTTTCACAAATTTTCTTATGGCATGTATTGTTTTGATAAATCACAATTGAAAATTTAAATCTTCGAGTTAGCTTCGATACCTGCTTTCTCCGAGCGGAGCTCAGTCACCCGCTGGTAAGATTTAAAAATCAATTTTGTGCTATACTACTTTCGAAAGTTGTGGCGAATAATCGTCGAAATTTTGCATAATTATTAATTAATTCAAATTCTAATTAAAAATTGGGAAAACCCACACCTAGGTGCACATTCCCAACCCCCAAGATATACATGTGTCAACAAATTTGGTAGCTGTATGTCCAATGGTCACGCAAATTGATGGCTAACACACACACACACACACACACACAAACAATGAGCTTTACTATAATTATAGATATAGATTTGAATACAATTATGTCTCTAATTTCAAATCAAATTTTTAAAAATATATTCAAATGTCAATTTATAAGCATTATTTTTACTGCCGCAATGAAATTCAAACAACTTTCAGCGTTTCAGGTATACCTTTAATGAAATACTTTTGTAAATATTAAAAACAAAATGTTTCCTTGGATCTTAATTTTAAAGCAGAATTTTCATTTTAGTTAGTAAATGTTTAGTTTTAGTAAATGTTATTAGGTTGTTCGGAAAGTAATTTCGTTTTTTCCCGACAGAGGATTTAATTGTATTTTTCGCACCCAATTTCATACTTAAACCGCAAAATCATTTTATGT
>JAPMOQ010007589.1:492294-559839 GCA_026543055.1 Argiope trifasciata | reverse complement strand
ATTTATTCATTAAACGAAAATTTCTTTTCATTTTGACAAAAAAAAAAAAAAAAAAAAAAAAAAACGAAATGACTTTCCGAACAACCCAATATAATGCGTTGAGGTTCGTATTGTTTTTAAATATTGCGTGGCGTATTATAAAAATACTCATTC
Organism: Argiope trifasciata; assembly: GCA_026543055.1. Taxonomy (NCBI): domain Eukaryota; kingdom Metazoa; phylum Arthropoda; class Arachnida; order Araneae; family Araneidae; genus Argiope; species Argiope trifasciata. The sequence goes on along the minus strand of JAPMOQ010007589.1, from coordinate 559,686 downwards.
AGGCATTGCATCAAATAGTGTTAACATAGTGCAGAAGAATGATTTATGTTATGATCAGCAACATACATCTTATGTATTTCATGCAATTATCTTCGAATTTCTTTTAATCAATGTTTTGGGAAGAGGATATTTTCCTTTAAATATTACATAATAACTTATTAATCGTCATTAATAAATAATTAAGATGTCATGTATGATGCAATATTTCAACAAAATTACATAATAATTTATTAATCGTCATTGGTAATTAATGATGTTTGGTATGATGCAACATTTCAATAACATTGCATAATAATTTCTTAATTGTCATTGATAATTAATGATGTTATGTATGACGTAATATTTCAATAGCAATTTATTAATTCTAACAGTTATTGATTATAATAATTATTTCATAACAATTTCAATCAATAAAATTAAATAATAATGTCCTTTCAATAACATTTTTCTAAATAAAAAAAATCATTTCATATTTTTTTTATCAAGCTTTGTAAGTTATTAGTAATAATAGAGCAAAGCTTTCCACTATGTGTTAAAAAACTTTAAAGCTAAATTATATAATATTAACTTTTGAAGCTAAAAATATTTTTTAGCAAAATAAGTTTGTGAATTGTGAATTTGGCGGTATTATTCCATAAATTATATTACAAATTTATTCCCCCGTTTTCTATGAACTTATGCATTTTCGCTACTGCTTCATAAACTGTATTAGAAGCTAAAAATATCTTTTCGACAAAATAAGTTTGTAAATTGTACCTTTGGTGACCTTTTTCCCTATATTATACTACAAATTTATTCCATCTTTTTCTATGAATTTATGCATCTGCGCTACTGTTGCATAAACTGTATTCGAAGCTAAAAATATATATTTTTGACAAAATAAGTTTGTGAATTCCGTCCGCCCTTGGCGATCTATTTCCATATATCATGTTACAAATTTATTCCTATCTTTTCTATGAATTTATGCATCAGAACCAACTTACGCATTTGTTTACCACCCTATCAGCATGATGAACAGGAAACTGTTGTTTCGGCGTTGTATAGTGTCCGTCCCTATTGTTCTACTGAACTTCACCCATTGTCCATCTGCATAGAGACCTATAAAAAGCTTCCCTTGCCCGCGGGCAGGAAGGGCGATCTGCAGCTAATAAGTGGACCATTGCCTGGTCGCGCCTCGATGCCTGTCTGTCGCGAATGTATTAAATCCCCTTTGTCGGACACTTGGGCTGTAATTGAAATCCCTCTTTGTAGTTGAAATTGGTTCGTTTCTGAAATGGACTGATAAAAGGAACCAAGTAAAATTGATTCTCTACATAATATCCCCTTTCTCAGTGAAAATCATTGTTGTTTTATGAGAGGATACTGAATAGATATATTTCTACTAATAATAAAGATGAACGCATGTTAGGCTGTGTATGTGTTGGTGCTCTAACACTAGCACGAAGGTCTGATATTTCGATTACTCTTAAACATTTACCCGTATCCGTCGACACAGAAATATAAAATATATAAAATAATTGTAACACAGTAAAAGCTCTTTATTCGAGAGGTATATGTTCCATAAATATGCCGCGAATACAGAAACCATGAATACGAAATGGTAATGGGATTATAGGGTTACGTTCCTAGGTGACATATATATATATATATATAAATTTAATTGAAGTTTTTGAACATTTTGATTAATTATTTTAAGGCTTAGGCAATAGTTTGAAGAATTTTTGTAATTTTCTCTTGCTTGGCAATTCAGACTAATACGCAGCAGTCACATTAGCAATTTGCCTCTTAAAAATAAGACTTCGTTCCATAGACGTTCATAAAGAAATCGCAAAGCTCATTTGCCATTCTTAAACCTTCACTACAATTTTTCAGATTAAATTTCCCTTTTCCAGTGCTTGTTGAAGCTTCTTCTTCAATGGGCTGTGAATTTAACATTTCCTCCAAGTCGATTTCAGTCAAATCTTCATCTTGCGATTCAAGCAATTCCTGAATGTCATTTGATTCTATCTGTTCGAACCCATTTCGTCCTTTTCCATTCGTGATTTCGGCTATGTTTGCTGTCAAAGTTTGAACTTGCACAGATTCTTCGTAATTTTCCGCAGTCAGAGCAGGCCACATTTTTTTTCTGAAGCCAAACACATTTTTTCAATGTGTGTGGCTTCAGTTCTTCCAATGATTCTTTTATGTTTACGATGCATTTTGTTATTTCAAATTTCTTCCAGCATTCGATAACATTCATATCAGGATTACATTCCATATTACCCAATATGATTTTGAAGGTTCGTCTAATGTAATAGAGCTTAAAATTACTTCTTGGTAAATAGGTTGAAGAAAAGCCGTCGCGTTGGGAGGTAAAAAAGTCACTTTTATATTTGGATGCATAGTTTCAAGTTCGCTAGGATGACATGGTGCATTGTCCAAAACTAGAAGTGCTTTAAAGTCTAAATTCTGTTCTTTTTTAAATGTTTCAACTACAGAAACAAAACAATTTCGGAACCAGTCACAAAAAATAGCGCATAAAAAATAGAGCTCGTAACATACGCTTTCTTATTAGCATACCAAAACACTGGCATGTTGAATAAAGAAACCGCGAATATAGGAATTGGGTCACATTTTTTAAATCTTCTAATAGTAAAAGCGCGAATAAGGAGCTTTTACTGTAACTAAATAATTGCAGGATTAATATTCAGTAAGTTTTAGATTTAAGATTTTTGAATACTATTTCTCATAATCATTATGTATTATGACCCTATATATCATAAAAACTGAAACAAAACAAATTACTTAATCTTGTAAAATAAAATAAAACAATAATATTCAGAAATATTAGTAAAATAAGCAATAACGCAATTTTTAAATAAGTTAAAAAGTTTTTAAAGCTAAATAAGTTAATAAGTTTTTAAATCATTATTTGTGGTTTTTATGAATAATGTTTTGTAAATATTGTTTGTCAATGGATTCTAAAACCCTCCACGCTTTTGCGCATGCGTTGCGATGTGTTTAATTCAGCAGATATATGGGTGAAAGGAAAAAAGAACACAACGACTATTACTGCCTCGAAAGGAATGTTAGTTTGACTGTTCAGTCAATGTGAGGTTGGACAATACTTATTCAACAGTCGACCACAACAAATCCTGTCGATATTGCTATGTTTAGTGATGGCGGGGTTGTCGGCTGTATACAAGAAGACGAAGGAGATGTTTACACTTAACAATAAAATGAACTCCGAAAATGGCGCACATCCTTCCGTGTGTAATCCTTTAGTGAGATAGAATTGCCGAAAAGTGGTAATCTCAGAACATTGAAACGAATAGTACTTTTTTCGCAGTGGATAGTGATATTCAGTTTTTCCTGTTCATTTTCCTGCACGCCATTTTCATGCAAGAGACGCCCACTTTTTTACTTGAATTTCCATAGTACTCTTTAAAATAGAACTTTTTGCATTTTAGCGAATTTTTAATTCCTTTAAATTTAGTATTTATTAATGAAATATTATCAGCTTCATTTGCAAATTTTTCAGATTCTTCTAGATCACTCTCACTCAATTTTAAGTCTTCATCGAAATCTAAATTAGAACAAGACTTTAACCCCCCATTCGATTCATTCTCAGAAAGCACTCGCAACAATTTAGCAATTTCATCAGTGCTTTGGACATTTTCTACGAGTCATCGTTTCAAGGTGTACAAAGCTCGAAAAACTAATGATTTGTTTTTTAATGACCAGATAAGTAGATGTTATGTAACGAAATGTTTAGACACAATAATTTTCGAATCATTGATTCATTTCCGTTTTGAACTCAATAACATTGCATTCAAGGCCAAACAAATATGTGTTAATACTTTAGGAAGTTTGCTTTAGTTAGTTAACTACTATTTGTTGAATTAGAGCTATTTATAAGTTGCCTTGGTGTCTAAACGACACCAGCGAACGTTCTAGGTATAATTAGTTGTAAAATACATCCTAATTAACTTAGAAAAACAAAACAAAAATTTTCTGCCTAATAACAATGGAAAATGATTAAAAGTCCGAAAAATTACCAAATTCTTTGCTAAAATGTGGAAAGCAGTTAGTTCAAGCGGACGTTCCAGTATTAACGCATGACCCTTTGAGCTAGACTTAATAAATATGATATATTCTTTCTTTGGAGAATCAAAATGTGCATCTCAGAAGTGCTTTGTTTTTCAAATTTTAATTTAAAAAATATTAACATTTTAACATTATTTTAACATTTTCCAAAATGGGTATAATACCTCAGATCGAAATATTCAAACTTTAGATCGAAAGGTCATAACATTAAATTTAATTTCTGAATAAAAGTATTTTAAAAATAAATGAACAGTGTAAAATTTGTATGATCATCTTTTTATTTAAAATAGTTGTAAAATTCTGCTTTCAATATATTTTAGAAAATGTCAAATAAAAAAATTGGGTTTTCGGAACGATGATTTGTTAATTCAAAATAGAAAAACATAATATTTCGGGACAAAAATGAAGGGAAATAAGAATTTGTTTATGAATATTTAATCAAAGTCACAATTTTGGAATCAAAGAAAGTAAGAAAGAGTGAAAAAAATAGATTTTAAGACTAATAATTGAAAATGAAAACGGAAACTTAGGAAAATTATGTTATTTTTCATTATTTTTCCGAAATGCCCCAAATTTTGTCTTTCTCAAGATGTCTTTGTCCAAGTCAAGGATGGAAGCAATAAGCAGGACAAAAAGCAGCAAAAAAATTGTTGTATAAATTAGAAAGGAAGTGTAAAATATTCCGAACTTTTTTTGAAAAGAAAATTATTACACATACTCTCTCTTTCTCAAACACACAGTCTCTCTCGCACACACATTGGATGTCGGGTTTTGTTTACTTTTCTTATTGAATATAGATTTTATGATGTCATTTTATTTGCAAGTGCTGACTTAAAAAAAAGAAATTTGATTTTTCTGTTGACAAAATTTTAATGCGTGATAAAGATGATGTATTGAAATTCATTCTCACACAATGTATTGAAATATATTCATATGACTAAAGATTACTTAATTTAGCCAGAATTTTGAGTTTCTAATCCAAAATCAATAAAATAAAAGGTAAATAATCTCTTACCTTTGCTGCCACGGGTTCATCGATAAAAACATCTCTGTAAATATGGTTTGAAGAAAAAGAGTGCAGTTTCGGTGTAATCCTTTTTTATTTCTTCTAGGGCACAGACATAATATGATAATGAATAATATTTACATGCATTATTTACAACGCGCTTATATGATCATTAATTTGGCCATCCTCCGACGTTTAACAATGCGTCGGTCTCGTACAAAATCTCTAAAGTATTTGAAACATCTGGCGGAAGGAATATCTACTGACGTCAGCAGAGCGCGTGGGCGCCAAGGTTATAACATATGAATCTGCTGACTCACTTTTTCCAACACAGAAATAAATTCCTATGACCAAAACTGAAATAGAAATTTTATCAACCTTGATTTAAATTTTATCAATTTAAATTGATTAATAAACTCATAATTTGTAAAAATCTTTAGAGTCAACTCTAACTCGTTTTGCACTGTGTAAAAATAAGAAAGCATTTGAGAATGCGATATATGAAAATCACCAATCCTATTATTTTCTACATGAGTAATAGATGTATGTATCAATGCTAATTTCTTGTTTTATAATTTAGTAATTCCTAAAGTAATATTATTCCTCAGGCTCGAAAACGCTGAATGGGAACCAATGGAAAAGAAATGCACCTGGCTGTTATTTTAAGGTGTCTCATCGTTTCAGCCACAGTCTCACTACTGGTGAGTAAATACTTGGTTTTGTGATTTCTAGGTCCCGAATTATAAATGTAACAGAAAATTTATTCTTACCTATCTAAACCCTCCCCTCCTCCCGGAGGCCACCTCGTAACTGAAGATGAGAAGCTTCTGGCATAAAGGTATGTTCTGTCCATTCTGGAGGGTACATGAAAAGTTAAAGGTCTCACTATTCCTAAAGATGACAGGGCGCACTTTCTTACGGAAAAGTTGTACCTTGGCCGGTGACGGTCATTAGGTTCAACCACAATTCCTACCAGTGTTGCTAAAGCGGTAGTCCAGTCATTCAGTTTTTATTCGTCTGCCTTCGGGTGGGTCAGAGAGTCAGTGATATGAGATATTGTCGCTTATCCTTTCGGAACTTCTATATCTAAAGAATTGAGGCATTCCGTATGAAGTATCTCAAAAAATAGAAATCATAAATTAAAGCATTCTCTTTTTCTCATCTTTTTTATTTTCTAGATTAGGTCACAAGCACAAACAATTATTTATGTTTTTCAAGACGCATGAATTCTAATATATGTCACACAGCCATCTTTCATTTTATTCTTACACATACTATCAAATCTGAAACTTACTTTCAGTGAGATCATATTTTTTTTCCCGATTTCACCATTGCGTATGTCGGCATAAGGGTTACATCATATTGCGGTTTGGCCAAGAATTCCAACACTAGGTATTTCTTTCATCGTATATATCTTTTTCGAATCACATTTCTCTTTTTATAATTTCCTTTTAAAAATATTGCATATTAAAAAATTAAATCTATTGAAGCAAAAATAATTTGAGTTTTTTTTTATGTTCCAGATTGGTCCTATGATAGTTAGAACAGCTTTAAATTATGGTAAGAACCATGACTTTAATTCTTTTTATATGGAATCCCTAAAAACATTCATCAAAGCTCTTTCAACAAGACTTCTTAAAATGAACTTTTTTTGCTTTTCAGCTTACCATAATTACACCCTGGGCCCATGCAACTTCACAGACAAGGACGGTTTCTCATCGCCCTGCTACTTCGATTTACACCATCCCCAGCACAACCTCAGTATGTTCAATTGGGATTTGGGGTGCGGCGAAGGAGCGTTTTGGATGGGGGGACCTCCTGTTGATAATAATGGCACAGCTAAAGGTATGTCATAACATAAATTAAAAGATAATATTAGATAAAACATGCAAAAAATTGCAAGTTTATTGCATGCTATTGCATCACTAAGACATGGGGCTGCAAGTTTTTTCTAATCTATTCTGGACGTTGCCTACGGTTCTATTAAAAATCTATTCTCGCTTCAGTTAAATTCTATTTTAAATACCCTATATAAATGAGGTTTTTTTAAGAGCTCTTCAGATAATAAAATAATATCTTATACATTATGATCATAATAAAGCTTTCTTACCTGGGAATGCTGATCCCCTTAATAACTTTAAGCATGCCATCATTTAAATATATTATACCTAGAAGTACCCGCACGGCGTTGTCCGTGGCATAGTGGCAAAGAGGAAAAATTAGCTTTAAACATGTCTAGTTTCCATCCAATATGATATGGGCATGTTAAGCAACATTAAACAAACATAAAAATATATTTAGAAATTATCAAAAATAGCTACAAAACAATTTTTTATAATACACATTCAGAAATACTTAGATTGCTAAAAGAGTAAAAATTATATGTCCGTAAACAAAAATAATCCACTTAAAATATACAATAGAATAATTATTTTAAAATTTTAAACTATACAAATAAATTGCTGTTCCATACTTGTTTATCAACTCTGTATAATTTAATATAAAGATAATTTGCACTTCTCATGGGAATTTGAAGAGAGACGGTTACTTCGCTGAACAAAAGTGCTCCTTCCCTGACTTCATCATTACTCTGATATTCTCTAACTAAACATATTTTCCCTCTTTATTTTCTTTATCGCTCAAGAAACTAAGATTTTTTTGGCATTTAATGTGTTCAGGCCAAGGTTGGATTTCCTTCTTTTGGGCATAATGAGATATGGATAGCAGTTTGAAATCAGAAGTAAGCAAGGAAATATATCGCATATGCATATCATAACTCTAGGTATTTGCTCATGCTCAGTTTTCACGCATGCGCGGAATAATTAAAATCCCAATTACAAAACTCCCTTTATTATTTTGATATGACTTTAATGTACTAATACCTCTCCCAATAAATGCTCAACAAAATGGTATAAATATCTCCAATATCCGTTAACTATTTCTCGAATTTTTGTGGTACAAATAAACAGACACTTTCAGTAGACTTCCTTTTATACTATGTATCAATTTAGTCCAAAATGCAAAGAATTTTCAACATATTTATAATTTTATTTTCAGCAAGCATCTTCCTTTTACATTTTTATTTTTGTGGTGATTTTTTAGATGCAATAAGCAACAAATTTTATTATAATTTGACTCGATAAGTCTTAGATTTATCTTTCAGTACTTCTCAAGATAAGAGCTAGCGGATTTTACATTTGATACAATTCGAAATTGAGGTGAACAAATCTATTTTATAAATTAATTGGAAATGAAAATTTCAAATTTTGAAATTATTCAGCATTAGAAGTTTTTAAATCTATAAAAATCAACCAAAATGTTCATTTGTTGAAATGTTCTAAAAGAACTAAAATGATTTTATTAGTATGGAATTTAAAACGAGTGAGAAAGGTTTCCATAAAACTTTTTTTAATGATACATTTTAATAAAGCTAATAGCTAGTTGAATAGTATCCCAGAGAACGTTTTGCAATAAATTGGAGTACAATAATAAGAAAGTATTAACTTTTGGCAAGAATTCAGTATTTTTACTGAATCTTGGTAAGTATTTTGGCAATTAATCCCTAGCAATTAATAGTAACCGAATCGTTAAAAGTATCAAATTTATGTTTTAGACGCGACTTTGCCAACAGATTTAAATAAAAATTCGACTTAAAACTATACTCATAATCACAAATTCCCATAAAAAATTTAATATGTTTAGGTCATTGAGTTTCTGAATTATTGCGTTTACATGTGTCTGAAAAAACAAACCGACAAACTGTCAAAACATGATTGGATTTGGATTAAAATTTGATCTGTGTCTACAGTATAGATGTGAAATCTCTGTATTGAACTTTATCTATCTAGATTTCTTTATAGTTATCGTGTTAACATATATTCGAATTTCCGGACAGGCAGTCTTCATTTTAATGGATTTTGCTCAAAGTTTGAAAAAAATCTACAAATCTGGTATGAAAACCGTTAACCGGATTTCATTCATACAGCTCAAGGAGTTTTTAGTTATTTGTATCGCAGACAGGCAAACTGACACGTTAAAATTTTTTTTTGATCAGAAACTTGGACGATTGCAATACATTCTATATACAGTGTATATGATTGGTTTGGTTTAATTACATTAACGTCCAGCTGTAAAGCAACACTAGGTCTATTTTGGGATGGACCTCGTAATTTGCACCACATTCAGATGATGAGGAGACACCTGAGCTGGTACCCCTTCTCCACACCAGCGGGAGGATGTTTGGGTCTGACGGATTTAGCATGTAACAGATTCCTTTACATGATGGCTTTTTGGTGGAATCGGATCTCGAACATGAAACCCTACAGCTCATTAGCAAGACCTTACCCCTAGATCACTTCTGCCTCGTTGGGCAAATGAGAAAGTATAAGCGCAAATTATATTCATTTCGCAATATTTACACTTCTTAGATATTTTCAGACTAGACAAAAAAGCAATTTCTGCAAGTAATGTGCCACGGAAAACTTTGCATTTGAACCAATCCCATTAGGCGACATCATGGACTAGGGGTATCGCGTCTTCTCCATGATATGGGCCTCCCGTGTTCGAGTTCTGTTATGGACATAATTGTCCTCTAACCTATGTTATGCCTGTGAGATATGTAAAGGAGACCCTCCTTGTATAAAGTGGCTGTGCAAGTGTATTCCATCTTCATATGAATTGAAGTCAGACCACTGACCTTGGATGCTGAGGGTCCTTCCACCTTCCCCGATCTCTTACTTGGTTTTTTTTTAAATCCAAGCTCAAGGTAGATAGCAACTAATCCCATTAAATTGAAATTGGAAAGTCGATTTAAATTATAACAAATTTCCTTGGGCTCAATTTTGGTAATTTTATAAAAAAATTCTTCAAATATTTCTGCCAGATTTGAGCGACCTAATTTTTCTTCCGCTATATCTTTTTCGTACAGGTGGCTATGCCTTCATGGATCTTTCTCGAATGTCGAGCGATGAAACCGGCCTCATCCACAGGGCCTGGCTTCCAACTCACCCCCTCAACGCCACTTCTCCCAAGGGTAAGTGCCTGCACTTCAGCTACAGCATCGATGGCCTGTCGGTGGGAGGTCTCAGGGTCTTGGTCAACGCCACTGACGTCACTTACACTATTTGGGAAACAAAAGATTCCACAGATGGTGACTGGATGCATGGAAAAGTTTCATTCACCTGTGAAACACCTTTCAGAGTGAGTGGTCAGTTATTCTTTAATTGTGCACTATTCTAGTGTTTTTTATACTATCTATTGATGGTTTTGTGATCTAAGACATAGTGAGGACTATACTGTCTGTCCATCCCAATAACTCTGCTAGACGATCGTCTGTGTTTATGGCGGGCGTCATAGAAACCGGTTTTGTTAGGGAAGATCCATTTTGAATAGGTGGAATCAGATGGAAATCTTGGGGAGTATTCTTGTTCTTGGCGGCAATTGTAGCGATAAGAAAAACTTGTTGCTCGTTCGACTTCTCGCTTTAGTCGCAGTTGCACTATCTTTATATTCGCTTAATTTACTTCTTTTATACTTTATTAATCTTTTCTTTGGTTAATATTTAACTGCATGTAATTATTTTTTTGTCTCTTAATAATATATAAATTTAAATCAAATGAAATAATTACGATTAATTATATTATTGCTTTTATGTTAAATTAGATGCGTTTTCAGCGGATAATTTTATATTAATAACTTATAAATTTAAATCAAATGAAATGATGACAATTAATTTTTTATCTTGCATGATTTTACTTCTTAATTTTTTCTTTTTGCTCAGTCGTTAGACATGCAAATAATTATTCAGTTTTTCTATTTGATTTGCTTTATTCTTTGCATATTTATAACAAAAATATCAGATATTTTCAGTACTCCAAGTATGCAAATAAATTTGTATCTTTGTGATTTTTTTTTTTTGAATTTGTTTTCAACAATTAAATGTTATAATACAAAATATTGCCAGTTTGGCGCTAAACGTGCTGGCTTGAGAAACTTGAATGAATTTCTACCTCCGCAAAATGAACTCTTCCTACAGTAACCTGTTTCTATGACGTCCGTCGTAAACATAGACGATCGTCTAGCAGAGTTCTTGTGATGGACAGACAGTAGAATGTAATATTCGAAAACAATATCACTAGATAGGAGAAGCATTCCTCAAAACAACTGTTTTTTAAAGTGTTAATTTGTCTGTTGGAAAGATTATGCAATATTTTCTTTCAATAATCTATAGCCCCTTTCCACTGTAGCGTCCGAAGAAATATAATCTCTCTTAGATAGTTCATTGTAAAATATGATGGTCGTCAATTATTAGTTTTTTATTATAATCAGGAGTTATCTTAAACCTATGCCATCTCATCAGTTTTCAACTTCATTTTGGCATTACAAGCCGCAAGAAAGGTCAAAGGAGATGAAACTTAATTTAACAAACTATTTTTTAACTGAAGACGATTTAGTTATCAACCAAAAACTAGTTTCTTTTTACTATGAATAGCAACCCAAAAGGGTCGTGAAACTTTTACAAATTTGAAATAATATTCTATGATATTTCTATGTAAAAATGTATATTGAAAATAATCCATGCGTCATTTTAGATGTTTTATTGACTTTCTTCATGATTTATTATTGATTAAGAAGTGTTCTTTACCTAACCCTTTGCTGCAATTTTCTTTTAGAATTGCAATTTTGAAAAAAAAAATTAAAAATGGGATAGTGAAATATTCTGCTTAAAAGAGGGCTTGTTCAGAGTTTAAGTTCATGTATAATAGAAAACAAATTTTCAGAAATAAATTTAATTTCTGTAGAGATAGATCTAATAAATCAATATCCGAAGTCAGTGTCTTAGCCTAGGAGTAGCGGATCTTCTACGTGAACTGGGCATCCCGGGTTCGAGCCCTTGTCCTGGCGTGTTTGTTTCTCGCCCTGAGTTCTATTTGTGATGTTTGTGATAGTGCCCACTAATAAGAAGGGTTTGTGCAAGCGGATGCGAGAGTGTCACCTTCATACGAGCTAGAAATCAGATTTCTGCCTTCGGGTGTTCGGGAGTCTTTACCATCAGAAGTTACTGCACCCCCCTTTCCGTGGCAACAACGTGTTCACGACATAATCATCAATAATCAATCGACATAAGCATCTGAAAAGATTTAATGTTGCATTATGTTCTTTTTTTTGTACCATCGTATGAACCATTTCAGTTAGTCATTCAGTTTCAGAACCATTCCAGGTACCATTTTGTACCTGAAATTTTTAATTTTGAACCTATCTTTCTTCCTTTCAGTTAGTCATGGAAGCTTTCCCAAGAGAACCTTACTTGAGAAGAAGAGGATATGTCGCAGTAGATGATATTTATTTAATGGATGGATTTTGCGCAGGTAAATATAATCGCGTTTTCATTTAAATTATTTAAAGAAAAAAATCTTTCAAGGGAAAATTTAATCACACTTTAAATGTTCTTTGAGTTAGTTTACATTGAAGTGACCAAAAAAAATGAGAATTGTAACATTTCGTATTAAGAAATCTGTACTTAGTGTACTTGGCAGAAGTGCTGATTTATGACAAAAGTGCTAATTTAGATTCAACAGATTGAAACTACTGGTAATTCATCTATACAGTAAACTAGAATTGCAATTTTTTTTTGTGCTAAATCATATAAGGTAACGTAGCATATTATAAATGTGTGGAGAAATTGAGAATTTAAATTGGCGATGTTAACTTTTCAGAAGTCACCAAATTCACTAGTTTCAAAATTTTTCACTGTTATTACAATTTAATTCTGTTCCTTTTACAATAATGATCGTCCTCCTACTAATTCTCTATGGTCCCCCCTCCAAATATTGTGAGTTTGCCGATATTTATCACTGATCATATTTCCAGTGTTCATAGAGATGATGAAGAATCGCATTAGGAAAATTTTGATTAGTTTATTCAAATCAACGTCCTGTTTTTTTTTTGTCGCATTGCTTTAAATAACCGTCAGATGACCAGGAGAAATCGTTGATTCCCCTTTCGCTTTTGATCACGCATGGGACAGAGCGTTCGTGGAAGAAATTATGCCACAGGAGGGGGCTTTGGCGTCGCTAAGCTTAACTTAGAAAAAAAATCATAAAAAATAAAGTTTAAGTTCTCACATGGCCATTTTTGCTACCATTTAGATTATTGATTCATTCATATTAAGAACACATTCTTCCTCTGCGAATTGCATTTTCTTGCCATATTTAATCGAAACAAAGACTTTTTGTAATAAAAAGTGAAGCACATGAAATGTATCCTAGTACTTTGCAAAATAATCATAACAGTCGTTAAAAGTTTTAGTTATACTGTTGTAACAAAAAAGAAGAAAGGAAAATGTAAAAACCCCAATAATTGTTGTATCAAGTGGAAAATTACACAAACCAGCTCAGTTTTTTTATAGTTCATATGTTCCTCCCCCGCAAAAACTAATAAATAAAATACCAAAGTCGTGTTGAATATGAGCAAACTGAAGGTCAGGATATAAAAGCTATATTTATTTCAAAAATAATCTATACAAGGAGCCATCTATTGGATATAAAAAAATTCCTTCGTAAAATGCACACATGCATCACCATCCCATGAATTCGATTTCCAGAAATGCTTTGGTGATAGGCTCGGCTGTAGCAGACGTATGCAAGTAATGCATATATCGCACGCCCGCCGCGAAAAAGATACTGTTTCCTCATTTTTCGAATTACTATATGGTGGCAGCCAGAGGATATTTATTCCATAAAGTTTACAGTTTTTCATATGGGTTTTTTGAAACCTCATGATTTTCTAGTCATTTATAACAAGGAAAATGCATGATCTTCGATTTTTTTATGTGATATCAGTTCCACTACAACTTTTAAAAAAAGGATTTTGAATTCTACTGCCCTCAAAGAAATATTCTTTCTGCATTTTGGCGATGACAATTTTATTTGCTTGCAGGTGATTGCACATTCGAGCACAATTTCTGCAATTGGACCAATTCGAACACAAGTGACGAGTTCGATTGGAAGATGGGACGAGGAAGTCCCAGCTCTGTAACTGGACCATCCAGAGACCACGGGAGTAGTGTCACATGGAGAGAAACAGGTACACTGTTTAGGTTTTATTTATCTGTTAGAATGACTCAAAAGAGTTTTCTGCAGTGGATAAGATATTTGTGATATTTAACAATGCTCACTGCATTTATCGAAAAAAATAAAATCGCTTATATTTCAACGGGAATATAGTTGTAATAATTTTTTATTGAAAAGAATAAAGTTTGCATTGTAAAGATCATTGGCAGTAATTCTCTGAATTCTTTCAATGGCAAACTAACATGCCTTTAGAGTATAATATTGTATGATATTAAACAATGTTTGTAATATTATGTAATATTGTTTAATATTTCATAATATAATATCGCGCAATATTATGCAATATTGTATAAATTTCTGTGCTACCTTGGTTGTGTAATAAATTTTCAAATTTGAATAAATTACGAACAAATTGTGCTTTTTAACATTTTTTTTTAATTATGCAATATCAGGCCATTATTAAAAGATGATATATAATTATGTCTTAAAGGAGTGCTTATACTTTGAATTTTCAGGAGACTTTCATATTTTTGTTTGTTTGTTAAGAACTCGTACTATAATAATAACGACTTTAAAGCATGGAAACATCAGGATAATACATGAAATGTTTGATTTTTGGAAAACATAATACATTTCTGGTATAGGAATATAAAGCTACAAGATAATGTTGTAACATTACTCAATTAGAGTAAGTTTATATCTAAAATGTTTTAAGCATAATTATTGCTCCATCTAAAATACAAATGTGAGATTTTAAATTTATAAGTTTCTGAGAACCAGCATTAAAATAAGAAATAAACAATTTTTAAATTAAAGTTTATACTATCTTAACATTTTTTCCCTTATTATATATTGTTTGACTACGAATTCTAAAACCCACTGAGCTTTAGAATGGATTTAATTCATCAAAATAGGGGTGAAAGGAAAAATGAAAAGAAGGTTTTTTAATATTTAACAATAATATAAATTCGGATTACTCGTGGACTGAATTAAAATAATACCGTCAGAAACGACACGATACTGACATACACGCTAAAAAAAATTGAATAGAAAAGTATCTAATAGAAAATCAAAGTCAAAGAATGACTAAGAATTCTAAAAATGGGCTCATCCTTCCACGTCTCTCTCCTTAAAGAAATAAAATCGTCGAAAAGTAGTAGTCTCAGAACAGTGAAACGAACAGCAGAACAGAAACGGAAGAAATATATGTGATACTTTTTAAAAATTCTAATTTAGTCTCTTGAAAGAAAAGAAAAAGACTGATGAAAAATTATTTCTGTGAAAGGAAAACTAAAGATTTTTATAGTTAATAAAAAAGAATAAATTCAAAAAGATTGTTTTAAGAATTCTTAACCAAGATTATTATAGGGGGGTTACATTCAAGCATTGTCAATTGAATAAACATAATTTTTTTGCAATATGAAGATGCTCTCTTTAATTATGATTCAAAGATCATAATTAAATTGATATGAATAAGATATATAATAGGAAATACACACTTTAACTGACTATATTAAATAATTCCTATTTTAGGTGGTTATGCGTATATAGATTCATCCTTCCCAAACAAACCAGGTGATCGAGCTCATTTATGGAGTCCAGTCTTAAATCCTCACGGTAACATATATTTCTAAACTATATCTCCCATATATGAGGTATCATGCATGCTATTATTGATTGCGAAGATTATATGCATGAAAGAAGAATCATTAAGGCCAACATGTAGAGTATCGTTGTTTCAGGTAATGGCAGTGCTCTATGTCTGAGTTTTTGGACATCTTTATATGGAGCTGGCGTGGGTGCACTCCGGATATACATGTACGACAACACGACGAACAGTACTGGGGATCCAATATGGGAGCTTTACACAGGTACCAGGACTCCCGACCAGTGGTACAAAGGAGAGGTACCATTGTCATTGCCCAGACCATTCAGAGTAATGTTTTTTCTAATACTGTTTATTATTCTATGGTTTTTTTTACCAACTAATCTCAATGAAAAGGTATTAAGAATATGCTTATGCTTGTTTCTCTCCTAGTACAAGAAATACAAACATTGTAACAAGAAATTTTAAATAATGTGATCCCATTTTATCCACCATACGTATAACGCAGCATGTTCAAATATGACCCTGAAAAACACAAAGCAGCCAACCACATTTCTATCCTCTTACAAGTAATACAAATGTTGTACCAAGAACTTTTCAACAACACGATCCAGTTTGATGCTGTACCAAGGATTTGACATGATCTCAATGCTTGACGCAACATATCCAAATATGACGCTTGCGTCAATGAACAGCACAAATCAATCAACTAATAATTTTTAATATAATCATGTTGAAGTTCTGGATATTACTTATAAATAAGACTTTACTACCAGCGCATACTAAAAATCGACAAAATTGCTCTCTAGAGCAGACCCAGAGTTATTACATTTGGAAAGTATTTTTTTCTCGAGAAAGTAAGTTTTCATTAATAAAGGATGTTTTCAAATATTTTTATCTATTTTAATTAATTATCGTAATGCTGATAATTTTCCTTAATAACTTCAGAACTTAATCTTACACTAAAAATTTGATGGTTAGTTATTTTGTTTAGATGCTATAACTTGGTGCAATTTAAGAGTACTTCAAGTATGGTTCTTCGATTATGAACTGACTTCTAAGCTCACAAGTTATTTTCGAGAAAAAAGGAGGTATTAAATTTTATATACGACGAATGATTACAATGGCTGTTAAATCGAAACATTTAAATCATCTTATTTAACATCACATTCTAACAAGACACAGATTTTTTAAGATAAAACATAAAATGTTGATATTATGATATAAATTATCAATACAGTAAAGGAAGACTGTCAATATGAATACGTTTTAAATCATTTAATAAAATGTTAATAATAAAAACATAAATATAATGTGTCTTATTGAGCACTGGTATTCATGTGGTACTATTCTGAAAAAATATTCTAAATTTGCATCAGAAAGGCAGCAAGCAGATTAACTGACATCCTAGGGGTAGCGGATCTTCCTCATTATCTGGGTGTCCTGGTTCGGCATGATTTTCCTTTACCCTGCATTCTATCTGTCAGGTGTTTGAAAGAGACCTCCCTGCATAAGAAGAGTTGTGAACGCGAGAGCGGAGTGTCATCTTCATAAAACTAAAAACAGAATTCTGTCTTTACATTCAGATGCTCTTGCATCCCTTTTCCCCCGATATCTTAGACTTGATTTGAATTGATGTTCAATTCAAAAGGCAAAAGTAACAAAAACACATTATTTTTATCATCAAGAAGGTAAAATTTGGCTGAAACGTTGTGAGAAATATTCCATCAGGAAATGAGGTGGGAAAAATGAGATGTTTCAAACAGTGGAATAAGTGAAAGGCAAAATAAAATACATGAATAAGACTAAGAAAGTTTGAGAGGTACTACCCATTGTGTTGTGAAATACGGATATGGATATTTTCCATTGATACAAATGAATTTAATTTGACTGCTGAATTGCGTCAGTCATAACATTCTATTTTGAAGAGTTTGAATCTTCTTGAGTGGCGCATATTTATTTGATCCGTATTTTCTCAGGAGGGAGCGAAGGACTTCTTTGATGAAGATAATCTTATTACTTAGCCAAAAGCTGAGTGTCTACAGATAAGCAGTATTATGAAGTTCAATTTGTACCAGAATTTACATATATTGTATTTGATCTGAAGACTAAATGTTAGTTTGCTATCTAACATAAGCCCAAATTATTTAATTTAATTCTCTAAGAGTTTCAAATATAGCTCTACTTATTTTAGTATGACTTTTATTGGAAAGTTTGCGAGAATTTTTCAAGCAGACCACTCTCGCTGCTTCATAATTAAAAATTTATATACATCTTTATTGGCGATAGGGATTGAGAATCGAATTTAAAATGTGCGAATGAATTTGCAGAATTTTGAATTCATCACTTGCACACATGATTTAATTATGCAAACATATATTTTCTATTTAGGTCATATTTGAAGCTGAAATAAACTTGCCAGGAGAAAGTGATATAGCTATAGATGACATTGCTTTAAATAATGGAACTTGTCCAAGTAAGGAAAATATCTCTATTTCTATTCTATACAATCTGTGTTCATATGTTAATTTTGAAATACACTAAAATTTTCAGGATTCTTATTTAACCCTTTAACGCGCGCAAATTTAAATTTTCTGAATTTTTAAAAAGGATGTAATTAATTTGCATGCATAGGGTCTAAGGAGAATAAAAATATCTTTAAAAAATTTATAGTGGATTACACCCCACTGTGGGTGGTGGTTTCGCAGTGAAACCACCGCGCACCTACGACATTTTTTTCTGATAAATAATGCAACTTTTGAATTTACTTTGAAACACAATTATTCATTATTCATTCATAGAAACACAAAAACATACAATATTATCAATGAAAATTATCTACACAACCTTAAAACATGAAAAAAAATTATAAATGAAAAAATTATAAGATTCGATAACCAAGGTAAAGAGGCAAAAAAATTTTTTTTGCAATACGAAAAAAAAATTATAAGATTCAAAAATCAAGAAAAGGATGCACAAATAATTTCCTGATTGACTTTATTTCCTAATTACCCATGTTTGAAATTTCTGCTGATGGTTCAGTTTCAAAATCAGGTATGGTTTGACGCATTATTCCCTTTTTTCTGATATGGAAGAATTTCAAACTCCCTATAATCCTTACCTCAATATAAACAGATTCCTCACCCACAAAACACATGGCCAAACCAATATAAATTATCCCCCTCTTGATTTACTGAGACAAAGAGGCAAAGGAAAGAAGAAACATCTGTTTCTTCAAGTGGTTGCTGAAAGAGTTAGCACCTCGCTACGCATGCTCTAGACGGGCGGTGGTATTTCTCCGAAACCACCTAAGAAAAAGACAAGTTTGGTGAACTTTTTTTTCGTTGTTTGATTTGAAAAAAATTTGTGTGCTACAGGGGGCTACATTCAACAAATTTATGGGCACATTTAGATTTTTTGTTGCTATGTACTTGCCGAAAAAAAAATCGAATAAAAAATATGCGAAAACAGCATTTTAAACGATGCCTTTTTCGATAGGTAAAAACTAAATTAAGTAATGTGCTGACATCTACAGGCAATTATTAAAGATAAGAAATCATTTTTCAATCTTCGGTTTCGTTGTGGAACCACTGCGCGTTTAGAAATAAATTTTTGAAAATGGTGGTTTCGCAGTGAAACCATCGCCCGTTAAAGGGTTAACTAGCAGAAGATAACCAAAAAAACTTTTTTTAACTGATATTTCTTTTTTTTTAGGTATTCCTAGAGAAGCGAGCAAATCAGGTATTAAAAAATCGTTTGCTTCCTTTTCTTTTTTTTTATTACGGAAAATAAATAACAGTATTTCATGTTTATTTTACTTGTACATATCTCTATGAAATAATCTTCTAAGAATTAATTAAATTATTTTTTGTGTCGAGATTGAACTCAGAATAAAATAAGTTTTAACGTCTTTCCAATTTTTAATGAATTTTCGAATAAACTAATATATTATTCATATTAATATATAATTAATATTTTAGCTTTTGCGTTAAATGTTATTTTTAATAATTGATGCATAAAAAAGGTCATTAAGAGTAGATACTATTTAAAAATTTATACAGATTATTGATTTGTTGCTCTATGTTTGGACATTTTAATATTCGAATGATATATTGATTTAAACATTTTTAAGGCGATGAATACACGTATCAGCATTTAAATTATCTTATTTAACTTGCCAAATTAGAGTTTCTCTCTATATATGATATTTCACAAACTGCAAAAATACTTTAATGTGGTTTTTAATCATATAATACGGTTTTAACAAGATTGGCCTCTGATAAAGGTAGAAGAAATAATGTAGAGTAAACATTTTTCTTAGAAACTTTATTAATTACTTAGATATTATTATATTTGTGATTTAATGATTAAGCTCAAGAATTATATAATATTAAGTTCAATCTTGGCTTACATTTGTGTCATGTAGTGTTTTTCACTTAATACAAACAATATATTTATTGAAATTCAAACACTTCTTACTTTTACAAACGAAATATATAAAAATATCAGAATCATGTAGCAGAAAAAAGTTTTGATTTATTTTATTAAAATCTTTCATAAAATACATTTTTAAACAATTTATAGATATATTAAAAAAGCTATTGAAATTGAAGAGATTTTAATAAACTAATCAAATGTCTTTTTATAAATCAATATGATTCTACAACATTTATAATGTATTAAAACATCTATAATATATTAAATATAAATACATCTATAAAAATATATGTATAATATGTCAACATCTATATTAAGAAATTTATATTATTAATGGAAAAAAGAATTAAAGATATATGTAATTTAAGAAACATCTTGAAGCAAATTTATTTCTCGCTATTTTCTCACATTTTTTTTAATTTTAATTTTTGGGTGTATATTTAGGGTGTTTTTGGATGTTTCGGATGAGAGAAAATAATTTCATGAAATAAAATAAAATAAATCAGTTCCAAACATAAGTTTTAATGTAAAGCCTATTTGATACACAGTGCTCTCTGTTCCAAAATTACCGTTTCTATTCAGGGGGGGGGAGGATAATTAGCTTTCCTACTTCTGTTTTTTGGTTGCCATAGAAATAAATCTATTTGCTGGGAACGATAATCGGTATAATTACGCAGATTGCCAAGTTTTCATGTCATTCTCAAGCCAAGTACTGAACATATTAGCTCACTAATTTTTGGCGCATAGTAACTACCATCTTTTTGATTTCCGTTTTCTGTTTCTGTCAAGTTATTAAAAATAAAGATAAAACTGGTCATTTAAATGTGCTATGTACAAATATGTATGGATATAGCTCCTTTAAACGATAACTAAATATTTATATCTACGTATATATAAATAATTGCTTAATTGCTTCACAATTTTTTGTTGTTTATTTTAAAAACCATTTATTTGAGTTTTCGAATTTGTGTCTATTTTAATTGTACAATAAATAGAAACCGAGATATGTGACTTATTATTAACCACTGTAGCTGGAAACGAAACCAGATGTACCAATCGGAAATTGAATGTTTTCCAACATTTTATTAAATACACGCCTCTCTGCATTTTAATTTATTTCATAATATATTCTATCAGCAACCAAGCGAATTAGAATAGGTTTTGAGTATTTATTTATGTCGAAAGGATTGACAATTACGTCTGCTTTTAAACATTGTTTATGTTTACAAAGCGTTTTTTGTACTAGACAAATGAAAACCTTAAATATTTTTTTTGAAAAACATGAATTTCATAAAAAATTTCATGCACAAAACATATTTAAATACTTATTAATTTATTATCTTGAACTTATGCATAAATGAGTTACGTTAAGTGTTCCAAAGGCAATGGAGGGATATATTAGTTTTAAACTGAGTTGTTGAACTGAACTGATTTAGAATTGCTTAATATAATTTTCAACAATAAAATTTTATGAAATTTTCAATTCAGAAATACTTAATTAGCTGTAAATCTTTTAAAATTCTAATTTATTAGATTCTAGCTATTTCCCTTAACCACAGCAGTACTTATATTGTTTATAAAAATAACTGGAATGTGTAAATTTGAATTTTTGTTGCAATTTTCTTTACTTTTTTCCCAAATTGACACATTTAACAAAATCTCAATTGTCACAGAATTTTCCCATCAATGTTTTCCATTATTTGCAATCACATTGATTCGGAAAATGAAATAAAATAACTTGAGAGATTTTTGAAAAATTTGTTTCAGTAGGCAGGCACACATGCTTTGACATTAATCTGAATCATACACATGTACGAAGTATATTTCAGTCAGATAATTAACTTTCATGATTATAAAAAGATTCAAAATCTTGTTGTTCAGGTGATTGCGCTTTTATTGTTGACTCCTGCGGCTGGAAAGAAATGGATACCAAGACCAGACCCGAAAGTCCTCCCCTCTGGGGCCGAGTTACCGGAGATGGAACAGTTCTCAGTCCAGAGGGTCACTCTTCAATGACTGGAGTGTCCAGACAAGGTACATTTCCGAAATTTATGTAGATTTTACTATTATTTAATGCGTTTTTGTTATCATTACCAAATAGTCTCAGGAAAACATTTTTGCTTATCTATTGTTCATCTGCTATTAAACATTACGTTAGATAAATATAACGCCAAGTTTATACTTGGCTAGTTATAGGACGGCCAGTAGGTAGCACATACGTAGAAAGGTTGAAAAATGCTATTCGATGGATGGCAAGTAATACAGCGGAAAGTAACAATATTCTTCTGTATTGAATATATTTCTTACTGCATATTTTTGCAGAATTTGACAGCTTTTTTACATGAAAAAATGGATCATTTATCATATATTAGTTACGATTTTCTTTGCTTCTTGTTTTTTCTGATCCAAATATTGATTTTTTTTTTTTGCAATTTTTTTTCTATAATTTTTAAAATTTAAGTAAGTTGACTTTTTTATTTTATCATGTTACTTTGATTAAATATTCATCATTTTAATGCGATATACAATTATGAAGAAGAATATAGAGACATCAAATTGACAGTTTATAGTCAAGCAAGGAATGCCTGTATCTAATTTATGAAATTATGGCAAACGTAAAGGAGTACCTTTCTCGCATGCACCGCTTACTGGCCGTATTATAACTGGACTAGTGTAAATTCGATATAATAATCATTACTTATCATAAACAAAGATTTTTTTCTTTTTTATGCATGTCAATAGATTAGTTAACCTACTGTAAATGTAAAAAATAGGTAACCATTATCGGGACAGACAAAAAGAGTTGAATGTTTAAAAATATGTAACATGACTAAAAGCATTAGTACTTATCCAGCAATTTTATTTGCCAAATAAATAGTGCGTGTCTTAGAGATTAATAAATAACACACACACGCGCGCATATTGTTTTTTTAGTTTCTCATATACATAGTATAGAAAAAAAGGAGAAATCGACAAAATTTAAACTCGGAATCTCTGCACTTTAGGCTTTTCTGAATTCGAAAAACGCATTTTTAGAAATGTCCATCCGACTGTAAATGACAAAGGTAACTCAAAACCGCTTTGAGCTACAACTAGAGATTTATGGATTAACTTTATGAATTAATGTGCCATTTTTTCTTAAGAAATGTTTAATGAGGTATAGACGAACCGTCAAATTATTCTGACTTGATTATTGGGAAAATAATAAAACTGAATACTAAAAAATCAAACCTCTTTATTTAATATGAAAAAATAGATTTTCCCCTCCATATGAATGTTTTTATACATGTAATTCAAATTAGAGTAACATTGATATGACGTTTGTTGTTGCATATTAGATGATAAATGACTTAAGATTGTAAGATGTTACGTTTAGCAGAATACATGCTGAATTGCAGTCACCTACCTAGCGATTTCTAAGCGAGCCTCATTTATCTATAAAAATTGGCTCGATGGCACAGGTAGATAAAAATATATTTGAAATAGCATGCGCCAGCTTCTTCAAAGAGTTAAATGTGTCTGGAAAAGAATTCCATATTTCCAAAACTTCGTTTCTCGTATTTTTACATATATTGATCGCTTCCTGTATCTTCCTGTTTCAATCAATTCCAAATTTTCCCTTGTCCCAATAAATTTTTGAATTCATATTGAACTATACTGTAAATCAATCAAATTCTTCAATTTCCCACCTATCGAATCGGGATAGGCTCAGTTTATCAAATGAAGTCACATGCAAACTATTTTGATCAGTGGCGTGCCCAAATTATTGTATCGTGTGTTATCAACAGTGCACTTGCCAATGGTTCGCTATTCCTGAGCTACACTGCTGAAGTTTGGTGTACAATCTTTACATCAAATTTACAGGTTCTGTTAAATTTTGTGTAAAGTCAATTAGAAAAAGAAAAGTGTAATATAAATAAAAAGTGTAATATAAAGGTGGCACCTCTCGAATTGTGAGCCAAATCCAACAACAGGTTAGCCATCTGACGGCCTATACTTTCAGTTTAGTTTAGTTATATTAACTTACCGTTTAAATCAACACGAGGGCTATTTTGGGACGGACCTCGTAATTTTGAACCACGGTCAGATGACGAGGACGACACCTGAAGTGGCACCCCCCTCTCCACACCACACCACACTAGCGGGAGGACGTTTGGCCTGACAGATTTAACGTGCAAGAGACCTCCACACACGACTGATCTTCGGTGGAATCGAGTCTCGAACCTGAAACCCTCCGGTTCCGAAGCCGATACCTTACCACCAGGCCTCCGCGGCCAGTCTATACTTTCAGAAACATACAAATGTGGCAACTCAATAATGCAGTGAATTAAATATATCAAATTTTGTATTTGATTTTATGACTTCAACAGTAATTCTGTGTCAATTTTTTGTTTCATTTAAAAAACGTATCCAAAACACTATTTAGATTTTTGTATTCTATTAATGCATGTCAAGGATTAATCACCAAATAACTCTCCAAAGATTATACCACAGCTTCAGCAAAAATGCTAAATTCACATCAAAAATTAATATTTCATAATTATTGTGCGCCAATGTTGTATAAAACGGTCTTTGATACTACAAGTTTATTAGAGAGATTTAGAGAAGAGAGATTATCAGAAAGAAATTTTAAGAAATATTAATTTCAAGACGCAATGTTATTTATAATACAGAATTATAAAAATTATAAATTAAAGATCAATGATTAGAAAATAATTAAAATAAAAATACATATACATATTTTTGAACTTATGAAAATGTGCTTTAATACTTTTTTTTACTTATTAATCGCATTTTCTTAAATGTAATTTTCTCCCTTCATATCATGTCACTCATCAAATATGATTGATAATCATATTCAGGAATAATGACGATTAATATTATTGTTAATAATGCTATTGCCATTTAATTATTTTAAATAATTGGCAACTTTTTTCACTCTTATAGATTCGTATATGATGTTTAATACGGCTAGCTACCAGCATGCTCCCTTGGACAAAGGCCAGCTCATCAGTCCACCTATTCCACACTCAAACTTCACTTACTGCCTGAGCTTCTGGACATACATGTATTCCAGTACGGCTGGCGTGCCCATTGGCGGTCTGCAAGTGAAAGTGCGCCGCTCCGACAACACCACTGTCAATCTTTGGAGGTTGGATAATCATCAAGCTTCACACTGGGTTCACTCCCAGTTGCAGTTACCTTCGCACCTAAATGAATCTGATAGGGTGAGATTTTCAAATAGTTTGCTGATATTTGCTTATTTTTATAGCTTGGCTTTTTCAGATTTAGCCAAGATTGCCAATTTCTATTACACAGTAGATACCAGAGCCAAGTTGATTTCATTCTCGGGTTTCTTGGATGATTTTCAGATTATGCTAACTGCTATTTATTTTATATAATATTATTATTTTAGCTATTAATATTAAATAGTCATTAGACCGCTTGCAGATCAAAGGATTTATATTCAAAATGAGATCACCTTTCTCATTAAAAAGAAATATATCTAATCAATTAATATAAAATAATATGGAATATTAAAAAGAATTTCTTATTAAAGGAAAGCACACTTATGTAGCTAGGTTGCTATTTTTTACGTACATTTTACATTTTGTTAGCTTTTTGCCTAAGATTTAATGATCAATGATTAAAGGTGCCAACAATGTATATTCATTAGTTTCTAAGTAAAAGTTAAGTATAAATCCTATAATTTTAAATCAAGAACTACTGCGAATTTCGATATACATTCATAATTAGGCTTGAATTGTTTTAAAATCTAAATTTAAATGATGTGAAAATTTCTAAATACTAATTAATTAACTATTTTAATTAGTTTTTTATCTAAATAAATCTCTTCCTTTACTTTATTTTGTGAAGATACGGTAATAAGTTACAAATTTACTGACTTGCCCCATTATTTTTGTTGATAACTGTAAGTAACTTCCTCACTTGATACCTCATTACTTTTCTGTTACTATAATTGAAACAACAGCATGCAATCAAAACATACTGAAGGCTTTTTTTTAATGTAAAGTTCGCTATTTCTTCAGTCTACATACTACTACTGCAGCTGTTGCTGACTTGGTGTTGAAATCATCTGGATTATAGCTCATCATGGGTATATTGGAAATGATAGAGCAAATACACTAGCCAATGAAGCTTTAAATTTAGAAACCCAAGAAATCTCTTCCCACGAGCTCAAAATCCAACTCAGAAATGAGACTGAAAAACTAATAATTAAGGATTGACAGCAGAGATGGAATTGTTCTATCAAATTTGAATAACTTATAAACAATATTAAAAAAAGTTTTGGTTAACCGATTTGAGGTGGACTTTTATTTCAAACAAATATACACTGCCCATGGTATATTTTTTGTGCATCTCAAAGTCGTTTCTTTGTTCAAAGTTCGATTTGTCAGTGTGGTACCGAAGAAGAATATATAAATCATGTGATCAAAACATGCTCACTATGGCGACAATACAGACGCATAAGACCAAGAAATCGTATGTTTCTTAAAGCCGAACAAGTCATAAAGATTCAAGTCATTAAGTCTTCTATTAGGGAGATTTTATCATGTTTTTTGTATTGAGCTCACTTCTAATGTAAAAAGTTAACACCTATTGAAAATATTTTATGCATTTTCAATGTTTCATAATTTAATATGTAATGCAAAGTGTTATACTTTTATTACTATTCTTTTTCTGTATCAATATGCCTTTCCTCTATAAGGCTCTTTATAGTTTTCAGGAGGTCAATGTCATCAAGGGTATTTTGCTCCTTCATGTTAGGCGAGGTTGCTCTTTGGCGACCCCATCTAGTTTCCTGCATGGCGTTTGGCTATGTCAGAGTTTCCCTCAATATTATTCTACTTGGATAGTATAAATGTTACAATCTAATATTGATGCTAAAGGTGGAAAAGTAGTAAAATTGTAGACTGTTTCAACTTATGTTACTATCTTTCCTAGCGATTTAAAAAGAACACTTTAAAATGGTTCTTGACACCTAGTGGAAGATGCAGAGACATATAGAAACAGAAAATAAACTACAATATGTGACCAAAATTCTTGAGCTGTTCATCTTGAAAGGACAGGCCATATTTTAAACTTTTTTGAGCATTTAGTATACTAGATTTTCTCATCGTGTTTTGCTAAAGGAATAATCACAAACATGTTCGTGGAACGCCGTATCATGTTTGCCTGCCATATATGATCCGAATGCAGAAGTTCCACCCCCAAATTTCAATTTTTAGTATATCTTTAATTTCATTCATTTTTTAGTCATTAAAACTTTCCGAGCTCCCAATTTTGCATTTTTCAAGTCTATTAATTTTTATTCAATCATTTAAATAATGAATTTTTTAAGTGACAATTTCCAAAATGTCTTTACTTTCCTTATTACTTGATAAAAAGTTTCATATTCACACTGTTTCCTTTTTAAAGTATGTTAAAAGTATGTTTTAAAGTAATCTACTCATTTAAATTAAGGACATTTTTAAAGTACTTCTTCATCTCTAATGTCGTGTAATATAGTTTTGTAATCTTTTTTACATTGACATGACTTTAAACTTTTCTTGAAGTAGCCAATTTAATTCGTCTGTGCCATTAGAAATTAAGGTAGATCGGCATCATGCAGGGCTACGGTGATCTAATAATAAAGTTCAGAATAGAAGAGTTTTGTATTCGGTGTATGATTTCACTGCATATCTAGTCTATATGAAGGAAATGTGTAGGTTTAATTTACAGCCAAGGATCGAATATCCTCATTTAGTGAAGAATGGGAGAATTGCGATACACCGATTCAAGCATTATCTTCATTGCCTCTAAATTCAAATTCATGAAGGGCATCTCTAAATAGCTCTCATAAAGCTTCAAAATAAGAATTTAATCTAATTTGCCATTATTATAATTTGTATGATAGCGAAATCCTGAGTTTAGAAACATCAGAGTGCATGATATCCAGTTTGTAAATTTTGTTGATCGCAAAACATGGGGTTAAGAATCTAAGCATCTGAAGTTGTCATTATCCAATTGAAAATCTGTTATACAAATTTCTGTGTAATGTATAGAAGATATTTATAAAAATTATGACCAGAATGCATAATTAACTCGTTATCTCCTTTTACTTCAGGTAATTATTGAAGCAATCAAGGGAGGTGATACAAGAGCTGCCATTGCAGTAGATGATATTACATTTACAACTCCTTACAATTGCACAAGTAAATATCCTTTTTTTGGATCCTCAGTTAGATAACTTAATTTACGGTGATAAAAAATATTACTATATTTAACTACCATTATGTTCTGATAGTTTTATAATTTCAATGTCTTCTTTTTCAGTTAAACCTGCCAAAGCTAGTGTGCATCTAGGTAAGCTGTAACATTCTTATCCTTAATTTATCAACTATTATCCTTTCTTTACTTTGTCTTCATAAAACACACCAATGTCTAACCTATAGATAGTTTCATATATTGTCCTAGTATAGATCAATCTATTAATTGTTTTATATAGCGTTTTAGCATAGACCAATCTATCAGTTGTTCTATACGTTGACAGACTGCTTCTAACATAGACTAATCTACCTATTATCCTATACACTGTTTTAGCATAGTCCAATCTATCGATTATCCTAAATACTATTTTAGCATAATCCAATCTGTCAATGAATTCTGTAAATATTGAAATGGCCGATGAATCTCATTACTCGATTTTAAATTCAGTCTCAGACATTTAGGAATAAAAAGAAATTAGAACCAAATTTATGAAATGATTCAAAATAAAGCATTGTCTAGTAATAGCCAGTATGTTAAGAGTTTATAAATTTTTATATAATTGACTATCTTTGAAAGAAATTAACGCATATTAATCACAAAAATTATTTGCAATTTAAACATTCATTTATTGGATTATTTTAACATCAATTTTATAAATTTATGTTTGAACCATTAGTTAAATTATGTTACGAATTATTTTTTCGATATGCTTGAGTCTGATGAATCATTTAAATATAAAGCGTCTTTTCACAAGTTCAATACATTTGTGTCAATAAAATACTAAAAATAAAAATCAACAACCTTTTGTTTTGGCAAATATCTACCAGAGCACAGATCTATGAAAGTCTGTTCCAAGAATATCACATAGTTTCTTTTATTGAAATATAATATTATAAAGAATGGACAGAGGAAGAATCTTCCACGATGACAGTCTGAAAGTCTATACTCAAATGTTAATGTCAACCAGACGTTGAGCATGTCAACAAGACTTAAAGTCTTGCTGCTCCTCAATATGCAGATATACACTGATGGAAAAAAATCCCAACACCAAGAAAAAATTATTGTAAAGTAATGAAATTTTAGGAATACATTTGTCTAGGTAACATATTTAATTGATTAAAGTTTCAAGATCACAGATAGAGCCATTGGAGTGAAGAGCCATTTCAAATGTGAAATGTTGGTACATTAGTAACCGGTGTAACCGCCAGAATTTTGAATGCAAGCATGCAAACGGACATGCATTGTGTCGTACAGGTGTCGGATATCAGTTTGTGGGATGGAGTTCCATGCCTGTTGCACTTGGGCGGTCAATGCAGGGACGGTTAATGCTGGTTGTGGATGACGCTGGAGTTGTCGTCCAGTGATGTCCCATACGTACTCAATTGGAGAAAGATCTGGTGATCTAGCAGGCCAAGGCAACATGTCGACACTATTTAGAGCATGTTGGGTCACAACAGCGGTACGAGAGCGAGCGTTATCCTGTTGGAAAACAACCCTGGAATGCTGTTCATGAATGGCAGCACAACAGGTTATATCACTAGACTGATGTACAAATTTACAGTCAGGGTGCGTGGGACAACCACGAGAGTGCTCCTGCTGTCATACGAAATTGCTCCCCAAACTCCAGGAGTAGGCCCTGTGTGTCTAGGCCGCAGACAAGTCACTAGCAGGCGTTCACCTGGCCTCCTTCTAACCAACAAACGGCTTTCACTGCGACAAAGGCAGAACCGGCTTTCATCAGAAAACACAACAGATCTCCACTCCGTCCTCCAATGAGCTCTAGCTTGACATCACTCACGTCGCAAACGGCAGTGGTTTGGAGTCAGTGGAATGCACTGTACAGGGCGTCTGGCTTGTCGCTGTCCTTGAAGAAACCGATTTGTAACAGTTCGTTGTGTCACTGTGGTGCCAACTGCAGCTCGAATTTCAGCTGCGGACTCAGTACGATTAGCCACAGCCATCCACCGAACACAACGGTCTTCCCTCTCAGTAGTACCACGTGGCAGCCCGGAACCTGGTCTTCTTGAGGCAGTACCTTCCCTTGACCTCTGCCGCCAATACTCATGCACAGTGGATACATTCCTGCCAAGTCTTTCAGCAGTATCGCGGAAAGAAAACCCACCTTCTCGTAGCTCTACAACGCGACCCCTTTCAAACTCAGTGAGCTGTTGATAATGGTTTCTTCGTCTTCTTAGAGGCATCCTTGACTAACATTAACCCAACTGTAATCTCAACTGTAAATAACGATCACGAACCTTACAGCGCTTATTTAAAGCAAACCTCATTTGCATGTTCATAGTGTCGGTACTAGCGCCACACTTAAGCACATAGCTCGAAATTTGAATCGACATCATCTTTCAGATGTATAAACACGCCTTCCAAATTTCGTTTATCTAGCACAGCTCCTTCCTAGTGTTGGGATTTTTTTTTCCATCAATGAATAATCGTCTTTTCTCTGGAACATGGAATTTCCATCGTAGCATAAATGCAGATTCGCATTGAAGCTGATTTGTGTTGATGCTAATTTCGACAATGTCATGGTGGCACCTATAACGATCCCATGTTCAAAAAAAATTTGTGTATATAACAGATGGAGAAAATTTTAACTAAGAAGTTTTTTATCATGTAGAATTTCATTTCGAAATCAAGAATTTAATTAATTTCTTTCGTTCGAAACAGTGCGTATAAAATAACATTTAGATAGATTTGTTATAGCTTTTTTACTTTTATTAATCTTTTAGGAGACTGCGCTTTCGACCGAGAGCTGTGTGGATGGAGAGTTGTAAACTCTTCTGCTTCAGGTCCCAAATGGAGATTGCCCGCCGGAAACACGAAACCAGCCACAGTCAAAGATCACACATATCAAGTTTTGGGAGGTAATAAATTTTACTTATCTTCAGTACTTTTCAGTTTGCATTATCAGCTATGCTTAGTTCATTATACACCAAAAGCCTGATTCATTTTTCAAAAAATTGCATTCAGCTTTTTGCAATCTCCACCAGATAACCATTTTATTCAAAAATCTATATAATTTAAAATCTATGTCACCAGTAATATATTAAAACGATGAGTCAAAATAAAAAAACAGACTTAAATAATGGATTAATCGCCGACTCTGAATATGATTACGTTTGTGTATAGCGCTGTGTGTGTGTATGTGTGTATTTAATCCAAGGAAAAATTCTTCTTTACTTTTTCTTGTTTATTTTCACAAACATACACACAAATGTATATACACAAAACATGGACCACGATCACAGATATACAAGCAAACACATAATATATAATTGAAATATAGAAAGTGCCGTTAACAACGAGCGAACTAATAATACTTTTTGCCGCTAACAGAGAGCAAGCGGGTGCTTGCCTGCACTAGTTACAACCACACCGGATATGGTTGTTTACAAAAAAATCTCAAGAGCGCTCCCCTCACATCCCGAGCATACTCCTGGGTTGGGGCAAACTGCGCCATTTATGTTCAGCATTCATTTATACAATGAACATGTATACAAATAATAAAAAAGATACAAAAAATTAATTAAATCAAATATTAAAAATAATCAAATCACATAAACAGAATAAATGATTACCAATTTTTCAGATGGTTTTGTGTACATGGACGTGTTCTCAGCACCTAGCCCAGTCAAAAGTACTTTGCAGAGTAGTCTTCTCTACGGTAATCCGAACATTACTTACTGCTTGAGTTTCTGGTACTTGGCCCTCGAGACGGAAGAGGGGGCCACTCTGCAAGTGAGGGCCCACTACAATGACACACACCGAGAACTCTGGAAGCTGACTCGCGATACAACTCTGCAAACATATTACCACTATGGTCAGGTGAACGTCACGTTAGCCTCCAACTTTACGGTAAGTTTTATTGATATTCAGTAGAACATGCAGGATGAATCAAAACATGCAATCAGAATTTTTTTTTTTATCTAACATGGATATCTAATAGTGGGAGCATTCTTATATGTCTCGATTTGACTTTAAATCAGTTGAAAAAAAAAAGAATCCAGTTTGCCTTTTGATCAAATATCAAATTTTAAATACTTTTAAGCAAAATTACATATCGAATTTCTTTCATTTATATATTTATATCATAAATAGTATTCTACCTTGTTTAAGCATACGAGGAAACTGAAATATCTGCCTAGAAACTGTTCTATATACAAATAGTAGACTGCTAAAAAACTATCAATATAGATAAAATTAAATTCGTCATGCATAGAAAAAAATATTTTATCCTCTTTTGGAACATTTTTATGCATTTTTTTCATTAAATTCTCTCGTTAACGGCTTAAAAAAATGCATTTTTGAATTATTCTAACTTTTACTTCTTGATTGTAATATACTATGAAATAAATTCTGGTAATTCAGTTTACAGTATTTTGTTCATTTTTATCAATATATAACTCGAAGTATATTATTAAAAAATACCAGATTTTGCCTTAAAAATATTTGTAAATTTAAATATGAATTAATTTCACGTGTTTATGTTTTTGATTCTATTGAATCAGAGTTGAAAATATATTAATTTGTGCCTCATAATTAATGCATTACATCTATAACCAAGATAACGAAGTTACTTTTGCCGGCAATCCTTTTTTCTTTCTTTCTTTTTTTTTCTTTTTTCTTTTTATCAGAGATCAATATTTAATTTTTATATACTAAATTACAGTGCAAAAGGCAGCAATAATACAATAAAGGATTAATTTATCAGTATAAACATTATTATCTTATACATATATAAGGACAAATTTACCTTTGGCGATCAATGGTGAGTATTTTCGTTTACTTTATTGACATCATTGCAAAATGACTTTTGGTAGATATAATATTACTATTTGTTTATTAAATAGTCATAGTTATTTTATTAAATAGTAACATTGACCGAACAATAATTTAGTCAAACATTTTTTTTTTATTTCCTTCTAACTTTCGTAACGGCTATCTTTTTTTATTGTCATAATGGAAAAAAATAACCTTCAATTCAAGCAGAGATGCTATATTTTACAAAATCGTTTGCATTCGATTCTGCTTTTGTTTTATTACATATTTAGGCTTTATAATTTTATGAAATCGTCTGCAATTAAGGCTAATTGCATCATCTTTTTATTTTATTGCTTCTGTTGTTATTCTAATAACAGAGCTTATATTTAAATTTAAAAATATCTATTTAAATGGAAAAAATGGAGTTAAATTTAGAAATATTTTATATTTAATTATTTTGTTATTTTCAAAGCATTCATTTTATTAAAAGTATGCCTTACTTGTGTAAATTACAATCTAAAAATTTTAAACAACTTATGAAAAACAAAATGGTTTTTTTTCCAGATCGCATTTGTAAGTACAGTTCAAAAGTCAGGATGGGTTTTAGATGATGTGAAGTTTTCTGTGTCACCAATATCAAACATCACAACATGTGCTCGTATGTACTATCTTGTTTTAAAATTATTTCCTTTTTTATTTTTTGTTTAGAAACTATGTTTTCATATTTTAATATACAACTGCAAAAGTGAGATAAACTCGACAAAATTAGATATATTAAATATATTTAAGCTGATTTATGATTTTAAACGAAAAATTAAATATTCTATTGGAAATAATAATTATTTTTAGAAATAGTTTTTTTTTGGCACTTCAATATCAAACGATTCAGCACTTTAATAACGTTTCAATAAAATATTATACAGGAATAATTAAAATAATTATAATTATTCTACAAAGGATGATTATGCTTATGGATAAATATCTGTCAAGAACAATTTAAGAAATAGATCCTTTATCTATGTAGCTATTTTTGCAAATAGAATTTTTTGAGAGAGTTCTCATTGAGAATGAAATTATTTAATTACAGTAGACAAAAAGGGCCATAAAAAGTCTTGTTCGCTTTCATACGAAATGGGAAAATTAAAATAATGTTTAATAACCTTATTATAGGGTGTTGTGAAACAATTCACCGATATTTTAAGAAAAAATAACTAATTTTTCTTAATTTATTGAAATCAGACGATAAATATATATTTTGTTTAATTTGATATAATTTTCTAATCATAATATCATTTCTAAAATTTTATAATATTCTTGCCTGTTTTTCCATATTCGAAACTCATAATGAAACATGTAACAGCTAATATTTAGGGGGAAAAATGGTAATAAAAATGGAAACGTTTAAGCAGAAAATTTCATTTAATAATGCACATTTATCATGATTTTTATTAATCTATTCATATTCGTGTGTAAGTTTCTTAACGGAATTTAGGAGAATTCTCCCTGGCTTTAATTTTTTCCAAATATTTTATAAAAATTTTAAGTAATCGACCGTAAAAATTTTAGTTTTTAGAATAAACTATATTCAGCATAAAAAGATGTGTACCCAGGATAAATTAACACTTTATTTAAGAATAAAGTAAATAACTTTAATGGTAATAAAATCTTCAAAGATTAAATCTTTCTAATTGTAGGATGATTACATTTTAGAAGATTATTCTTTAAATGCAAATTTTTGAAGAGAAATTTTTAATTTAAGTTTATATTTGCTCTCTTTTGAAATTTAGTTGCCAAAATCATTAATAATTACATTAACAATCCAGGGTACAGATTACTAATCCTACAGACTACAATCCAGGGTACAGTACTTTTATTTCCGAAAGATTTTTGAATGGACTTAACTTGATTTTTTCCCCAACATAAACATTTTTCCATAACATAAACATGAAATCACTTACAATTGAGAATAGCATATATTAGAATGGGTCACAATTAATGTTTGAAATATGTTAAGAAAAGAAATATTTTTATTGATCATGCTCTTAACAAGTAAGTTCAAATTCTTAAAAAATGAAAAGCAAAGAATTAATTTCTAAGTTCACAAAATATGTTCGTCTAAACCGATTTTAGATTTGAATTGAAATCTCTTTAAAAAAAACTGAACTTAAATTTTATAACTTTAAATGAGCAATTCTCGTATATATATGAGTTTATTACGTGTATCTCGGAAACGGTTGTAACAACTTGGATCAAATTTTATATTTCGATAAGGTTTTGCTTTTTTAAGTTTATCTACGTAGCTGTCTTTCCTGAAAAGATACGATTTTGCAAACACATACACAAAATATATTTTTTATAGCTAACTATTTGAGCATTTTTCTATCTGTTCTCATCTTGACATAGTCATATAGAGCCATCTGGTAAATTTATACGGTAATTTCATGATTTCCAAAGGAATGGTAACCTATTAGCACCTCAAACTTTGTGAGACGGCATTATATGACCTTATTAGAATGCGAATACGTTCGGAGCACGTCCAATATCAATAATGCATTTGTGTTAACCATTTCGAATAAAATATTAAAAGTGTATTTAGGATGGATTTTTTTAATATAAAATACTAATTCATATGTATGTGAGACTGAAAAATATTCACATCTGATCAGTACATGAATCGTATCTAAATATTTTTTCCTAAAAAAACCCTACCTAACAAAGCTTAGCTTTCCTGGGACTAAGAATATTATGAACAAATGGCCAGTAGTCCCATAATATCAGAATTCATACTCATATACGTTCCTTATATATATCTTATTTTTCAATTACTTCCATTTCTCTAAATTCATTCTTAAATCAACAGCTTTAATTTATAACCTTTTGCTACATTAAATTTGAATTTTCATGCTTGATTAATTTTTTTTTTTATTTTGCAGTCCGCCCACCGAATGCCATGGTTCAACCAACCCAGACGGTGTGATCAATAACTTCAAGACTCTAAAGGATCAAAATTTATCCATGAGTCGCTTTTCGAGTGGTTTTATATTTTCCAACTTAATTAATGGACTGAACATATTTTGAACAGTCTCCTGCTCTCAGTGAAGAGGTTTTAACACTTTTAAAGCTAGTTACGAGATATCTTGTTCTTCAGATTCTTCTAATTACAGATTTCTGTGGGCTAAAGTTAGTTTCTTATGCCAGCTTATATAGACTGAACTTTCTAATACATATTTGAAAAAGAAAGTTCAGCCTATATAAGCTGACATAAGAGACAAATTTTTGTCCACAGAAACCTGCAATTGGAAGTATCTGAAAGACGGATATCTCGTCGCTAGGGTCGAAAGTGTTAAATAAAGTAGAAATTTCAAATCTTAAAGTGCTACGAATTTCATCTTTGTGGAAGGTAATTCTTGTATAATATTGTATATATTTCAAACAACTGTAAAAAAATATATATTCAAAGACTTTTAAGTAGATTTAACTTGTCTGTGTCTGTGCTGCAAACTTTATTCATTTTATATTCCATATCAGATATACGGGCGTTTTTGTAAAGTGTTTTATTTAGAATTATATACAAGTAATACATTTTATTGAGTTATATGTCTTTTTTTTTCATTTTTACATTCAAAATATTTTTACTTTCATCAAATAAAATCACTCCATTTTTATGACTCTCTATATTGTTGTTTATATAATTTTTTTCTATTTTTAATTGTGAAATGGATGTATTAACTTATAATTTTTAAAAATCTTCTATAAGTAGTTTGCTAAATCAAATTTTAAAAATTAATTTCGAACTAATTAAAAAAAATAGTACAGAAGTTTCTTGTTTCATAAAAAACTTGAGTAATTACATTGTAGATAGAAATACTTTTATCATCTGCTCTTAAAAGAATCTTATGATTGGCTATTGTTCATCACATTTAAAAAATAATTACTCGAAAATTGTGCAAAAATATTAAACGAGTTTAAATTTTTATTGTTTGATTTCTAACTGCTTTAAAATATTGAAGCAGAGCATAGAATTGTAATAAAGGGATAGTTTCTTATTTTTTAACGAACATTGTTGTAAAACATTTTTTGTTATTCAGAATTTCTTTCAATCTCTGGTGATTAACATATATTTATGAATAACATATAACTTCCTGAATGACATATTTTCCTCCAAAAAAATTCCCTTTCGAATTTCAGAAATTCAAAATATTTCTAATTTCTTTTCCTTATATTATAGCCATTTATCATTGTTACATATTTAAATGTTTTGGAATATTTTATTTCAAATAACCACACATTTAACACTTACATTGCCACTAAACATGTTCACTATAGTATACTAACATAAAAATAACGTTTATTCTTATAAAAAAATGTAATATAAATTTTATTGTGTGTTGTCTGAAGCCACTCGCCTTCTATCTAATCAGATTACCCACTCTGTACTGTATCTTAATCACAGTATATACTGGATATCTATTTGAATCATACTCGTGACTCAATTGGTGTCAGCAACAATCATATGATCATTTTTTAGCATATGTTAACGGACATATGCTAAAAAATAATCATATAACACATTCGTATATAATGGTTTTAAAAATATGGTTTTTATCGCCCTGGCATTCCTTCCAATGATAATAAGTTGATGGTTTTTAAAGGTGAATTTAATGAGTTTATATTTGTCTCTTCGAAGTCTATCTTTATTTGTTTTGCCCAAATTATAATGAAATGGGTAAGTTAAAATAAACATAACCACACAAACTTGACATCCAGATAATTTTGTTTATTCGCGCTGTTGCCATTCATATTAAACATAAATATTTTTCGTAACAAAAATCGTTTCCAATACCAAGTTGATTTGTTTGTTTTAATATTATAAACTTTTAAAACTTTAAAATCATTTTAGTTTAAATATATATATTTTTAATTACGTTTCATAGTAATAATATGAATATTTGTTAAAGCTACTACACTATTTATTTAAACACAGGAGAATGTAAATCAAGCGAAATATAGAAGAAAATTAAACATGACAGGGATCTTTAAATTTATATTTCTTCGTTTGTGAAAGCAGCATTCTGTGTGATTTTTTTCATGGTACATATATTCCTTAATTCTCACCATTTTAATAATAATTAAGGTTTATAATATCAAAATATTTGATTTTTATTTAATTTTTGAATTTTCGGTAGGGAAAAGATAATGAATGGCAAAGAAAAAAGTGTTTAAATAAATCTAGGAAAGAAATAGCAGGATGTGTTCGGAGCCTTGTAGCATATTATGTACTGGATGAAACATAACAAAATTTGGTCACAGTAACAATAGGTATGTGGTCCCGATTTATGAAGAAAAAATTAATTAGCACCAAAAAACACCAGGAGAGAAAATTTTGGCGCTGCAAGCGCATAATGTGAGATAAAAGAATACATAACTGTAAACAGCAAATAGCGAACTCCAAATACCGATGAAAAACGTTTATCATAGCAACTTACAGTTTTTGGTTCAAAGTGACCAACGATGTTTCAATAATTGCATGCTGGAACAAGAGGTTTTTGGCGGTGACTCGCAGCATTTTGGCATTTATTCGTCTGGCATATAACGCTATTTAATCTTTTAATGTAGGAATATCAGAAACATGTCTGATACAAAACACCTTTCATAAAAGCCCAAAACCAGAAGTATCCAAGATTCAGATCAGTGTTATCAATTAATGGGTATTACCAAATGCGGATAAAACTTCAGGGTCTTAGACAATATCTTCTGCACCGTCGAGAACGAGATATCTGTCGTGATATTGAACATGGACTACTAGTACGCTGCTTATTAATTCTCGCCTGATCCATAACGACAGTTGCAACTTCTTCTCAATTCGTTTCTTCTTGATAAGTTTACGTCCTCAGCTTGGTTGCACACCAAGAATTTTTTTAGTTTCAAATCATTCAACCCTTCTTGGCAAGTTAGTTACGGTCATCTTTCCTCTAAGTAACTGTTTTAACCTCCGAAATTCACGAATACCAGAACTGACTTTTTCATTCCGATGATAAAACAGCTTGACTAATAAAGCGCATTCACATGGTGACAACGCAATCGGAGGCTGAATTCTCAAAGAATAATCAAAATTCCAGCATACCTTTTCTCTATCTTCGAAGTCATATTAGAAAGAACACGTGTAAGCAAATTACATCATGAAGTTTTCTATCACAGAGTAAGAATTTTTCCTTAATTGCGTTTTTTGATACTAACTTTTTCCTTGATAAATCAAAACTGCATACTTTAATGTATACTGTGATCAAATTTTGTTATTTTTCGTCCGGTACGAAAAAACGCTACAGGACTCCCAGCACCTCCTGTTATTTCTTGATCGCCCTATACGTTATAAATCTGCAGCCTCTGTGAAACAATTTTTAACAAAATAAAACTACAATTAAAATTTAAATCCATGTAAAATCGCCTTAAACCCTACTAATATACAATCGATGAATATAAAAAAATAAATTCTAATTTTAAAAATTAAAGGCTATTATTTTTTTAAGAAAAAAATTATGTAAAAAATAATTGCCCAGAATTCTGTTTTTAACCACGAAATCATTAAAAAAAGAAATTTAGTTGAAATTTCTCTAAGACAAATCCGATTGGGATAATTTCCATTTTAAGAGGAAGATGGACTCTATTGGTATTTTTGTAAATTATTCATTTGGGGGTATAAATTTTTTTTCTGCATATATATTAAAAATAAATACATCACATTTGTTTTTAAAAAGAAATATTATTTTTAAAGATTTAAATATTGTTAATTTTTTTCATTTCAAAATATTTCAAACTACTTAATTTTAAATGTTTCTATTATTTTTACCTTATTAACCATTATGAATTTATTTGGAATAAAACAGAGTATTTTTTTTTTGTAATTCCAATTAAATGCTGGATTTTTAGAAATATTTTTATGCACACTTGCAAATTTTCAGGAGAGTTTTGTGTATTTCGTAATTAAAGTTAAGTTTTAACTGGCTAAAAAAAATCGAAATAGTAAATGCATACCATATTTTCTTTTATTAATATATCTGAAACATTTTAAAGATATTTAAATCTAATTATAATAGAATTTTGAGGAAAATAATTAAAATGACTTTTTTTTCCTCTAGGTCTTTCAGATACTCATCTTATTGAAGAATATATCTTATGATATTATTTTAGTTTAATATAAACAGATTTTAGTGAGGAAACGATAAAAAATAAAATTTCATTGTTTCTGTCATTTGTTTATTTCAAAGTTTACTGCCCCCTTAAAGAAGTATATTCAATTTATGGAATTTATTTAATTAAAAATATGTGGGAAAAAATAAAAATTAATTATGCTTATTTTATTGATGTATTTTTTAACTGCGAAGAAAGAAAACGCACAATGGTATTCTAATTTGCTTAAAACCTCATAAACTCAATCTCGTAAACTCACAGTATGCTTCTTAATGCTGTGAATAATTTTTAATGAATTTTTCACCACGATACGTCTTTTTGATGTGATGTTTAACTCGCAGATTAATCTAAGATACACATAAAGGGTGATCAAAAAATGCTGAAAGACTAACATTATATTTCCATTTTTAATGTTCAATGATGGTCTCTCATTTCAAAATCAATGGTTCATAGTGTATCCTTCAAGCAAAACAAAAATACTTTGAATTGTTTTTGTTGTATTTTTATATGTTTGTTTGTGTGTATTCAATATAATATGTTAATTTCCAATATGTCATTTGTAAATTAAATCTAAAATAAATTTTAAAATAACATAGTATATATTTGGTGTACAGTTATTTTGTTCTCTCAATTCTCTTGCAATAAATGTATTGAATGGAAGTATCAGGCTCAAATATTTAGACATTTTATACCACTGTTTATAATGACATTTTCGTAATAGAAGTATACATTGAAGATGCAAACTGA
The DNA here is from genome assembly GCA_026543055.1 of Argiope trifasciata. NCBI lineage: Eukaryota > Metazoa > Arthropoda > Arachnida > Araneae > Araneidae > Argiope > Argiope trifasciata. Next base: position 518,501 of record JAPMOQ010007589.1, on the reverse strand, counting down.
AGCAAAAAACCATTTTCAAATGTAGTTATTTAACTCTTTTGATAAAATAAACCGAAATGTATCCTGTAATAACATGGAAGAATGTAAGAAATGCCTTTAAATACTATTGCTTACCACTATTAATAAAACAAATAAAAATGTATTTTTTATAACGAAAATGAAGTTTAAAGAAGAATCTTAAAATACAATTTTTATATTCTTTTGATAAAACAAATCAAAATATACGCTATAGTAAAATGGGAAAAAATGAAAGAAACACTTTTAAATACAATTCTGGAATTCTTTTGATAAAAACAAACGTTTGGAGAGAACTTAGTCAATAGTTGCAAGAATTCTATCTTCTTGCTGTCTCCTATATGGCCGTTTTGTGCACTGTTTTGATTATTTACTACCGATTACTACTTGTGAGATACTGTTTGTTATAAGTGTTCTGCATATCGCTTGTGTAGTCTTGATAGGTTTCGTCATCTGTGTATTCGCTGTGTACGCGTTAATAAATATCGTTATTTGCCATTGAGTCCCTCTGAATGTGCCACCATTTTAGAAAGAGACATTGAGAATATGGTAAATGAAAAATAAAAAAAAAGTTTATGATTTGTAATCAAAAGAGATACATTTGAATAACTGGATAGTGTTTTTCAAAATATAATATTCTATTAGTTTTAAACTTAAATCATAACTAAGTAAAATTTTAATTAAATAATTAAACTTACATATTCAACTGCATTAACTACTTTTTTCTAATTTTTCGGAGATAAAAAAATTGCTTTTTTGTAAATTAATGAATTCTTATCCTATAATTTTTCCGACTAGAATGTGTATTGTATGTGTCTTACTTAGATCAAATATTTTTTCTATATTTTTAAAAAGAAAACAATAAAATTATTAAGTGTTATCATTTTTTATTTCGGCAGGAAAATGAACAGCTTTCAAAGAAAAGGTTTTGTACATTTTCAGAAATATTAACATAAGTAATTCCAAAAATTCACAATTAGTAATTGAGTACAATAAATGGAACGAATAAAGCGCGCATGTGATAATACAAATGTATATAACAATCTCTTGAAATTTATGATACTAAGAATTAACAATGTTAGTTTAATAATGATTAATTTATTTAATAGAAAATATCTTGTAATACTATTAAATGACAACAATAATGCTGTAGTCTTCTAGTTGAAAAATTTCTGAAATGACATGAAAAAAAAAAACTGACACCAAAATATTCAATGCAAATAAAGAAACTGGAAAAAGAAGACGGTGATTTGCTCGTATGTATTGTGCTATATGTGCGCATCGAAATCGTCGTATTAGCTAGGCTGAATTTGCATTGTTTAAACAGTTATGGCATCCAGTATGGATTACAACTTCTATTTTTTTTCTTACTGAGAGATTAAGTCCGAAACAAGGACGGACTCTTCAGCCATGAACAAAATTTTAGTAAGACCCTGGAGGTAAACCTGCCTCTACACTTTGAGACAGACATCTGGAACGTCAACGGGGGCCTCGTGGTCTTTGCTCTTCCTTCTGAACTCATGTAGGATTCGTACAGGCTGCTGTCTTACCAGGGCCTTTGTAGAGTCATCCTTGGCAGGTAGGCAATGGAATGAGATAGTCTTGCTAGTGGTGGCTCGAGCTTTGCAGTGGGGAGCACATTCGGCGACAGGTTCAGTGGAGAAGCAGGTCTGGGCCACTTTACCTGTGTTGTGTTCGACAATTTTGGTGCGTAGTTTGGTACAACCGAATCCGCCTGAAAGCAATGGTAGCAAGTGAAAATTTGCTTCGATTTCAGAAAAGATAGAAATCAAATAGAATTATGTTGTTAGGAATCAGTTTCTGTTCTCTCATTTTGAGGTACAATTATTTTCTGAAATCTTTTGCAAGGATGTTGATAAATTATTCTGCTTCAAAACTACATATTGAAACAATAATAATCGATTGTGGGATTAGTATTTCAGTTTTCAATAGAAAATTGCTCATTCCCTGATGCAGTTAAGAAATCTACAAAATACGGGGGCAACTTAGTCACCATTTGCTTTTATATCATTTAGTAATAATCGAATAAACAAATCCATAAAATAGAAATTACTCCCTTTTAACATAATATCAGATTCAAGAATTTTTTTAATTCCTCATATATAGGACAAATTTTAACAAGTCAAAATAGGCAATCACTCCATTTCTAATAAAACTATTTCTTGTTTGTATTCGTAGATTTCTTTCTTCCATAATAGAATTAGTCTTTGAAAATTGATATCAATGTAATTTATTTCATTTAAAATAAATTTCTTTTTATGTCACTTGCAAGCAGAAATTCTGCTTGCATTAACTTATAATTCTTACTAATTTCAATGCATCTTCATATATTCGAAAGCCAAAACACTAGTAAATAGTTTAACAACAAAAAACTAAAATTGTTGATATTTAGCACAATCAAATTTTATGGGTAGATTTAGAAGAATAGTTCAATAATACTTCGAAATTCTGAATATTCTCATCATTACCGTAAAAATATAATAAATCTGGAAAAAACCAAGCATCTTGATGTCATGTTTAAGAGATAAATTTTGGCAGAGCAAGAGTAATCCTTTTACTGATATCTCCTGATTAAATTTTAAATTATGAAAGAAATTTTCATCATGTAAAAACAATGATGTTTTGGTTAGAGATTTTTGAAAATACACAAAGCACGAGCAGATCATTGACGATTTATCGCTTTTGAGGCATCAATTTTTCGTTTCTAAGGTTATAAGAAAATGATGATGAAAGTTGCCACACTTGGCAACTTATCGCCAATAAAAAATTATGATGCGTGAATATCCGCCATATAACCGACTCTAGTATCTAACCAATAAAGTCAGGTGGTAAGAAGTTGTGCCCTGAGATGTACAGAAAAGAAAATAAGAAACAGTGAAGAGATATAACAAAAACTGTATTAACTTTTGTCTCATAATTATGAAACAAATAAACGCATCATTTACCTTCATTGGGACATTTGGGCTCAAACTTAGGCACTTCGCAAGTGTCGGAAGGAATGGCGTATGCGTATGCATAGGCAGTTTCGTCTTCATAGTAGCATCCATCAGCAGTAGTATAACCATCATACTTCTCTCCGTTGTAGTTACCGCACAGGCCACACACCTTGGCCCTGTAGAAAGGCGATACCTGGACGATGATATTATGGCCGTCGAATTCGACGATCAAACCATATTTCTCTGAATGCAGGGCGTAGTAGAAGTTCCTGTGAGTGATATAGAAATCTGCGCCATGGTGTTGGTGTTCACCCTCGAAGTGAAGGTAAGGTTTGGTGGCCGTTACGTCCACTTTGGTACCGTCCACTCGGATAATGATGTCAGAGTCATCGGACACTGGCAGAGCTTCCACTTTGTGTTTTCCAATAAAGACTTTCAAAGCCTACAAAGGTAGAAAATAAAAAAATAGATAAGTTATTAAAAGACATGTTATTAAATTCTCCAATTAATTAATTTTAGTTCAGTTCTAACATATTGTAATTCTTGATTCTTATTTTAACCTTTATTTTTGGTGAAAATATGATATAAATGTTTTAATACCAAATGGTTCAAGAATCTTATTGAATCTACTTGTTAATTTTTTCTTTCTAAATGCACTGTAGTGTTGTTTAAATTATTGTTGAAGCGACACTATAAAAAGGAAATTACAATGTTCTTAAATACGATATAATATCCTTGCCAAAAAAAAAAAGCTTTACTTTACTGATTTCTAGATCGAAAATATAAATATTCTACACGAATATCTGCGAATTCAACACTTGCCTTGTGGTATCTTGGGTGGTTGATTTTGGTGCCCAGGATTGTGAAGAATTCGTTGGGTGAGCAATCCTTGGCAATGACCTTGTAGCAAGCGATGGGTGGCAATTTATATTCATATCTGTCGAAGGTTATCATACTGTCGCCCTCCAACTTGCAATGAACTGAAAAAAAATATTCCCAAATAAGCTAATACTTTAGTCCTCCATGGTCTTAACAGCAATTTCTAATTTTTGATAAATTTTAAAATGAATACATTTTGTTAAAAATATTTTTTATGTATCTGTAGATTTCTAAGCTAATATTTGAAATTTTAGCTGTGCTTTTTTTATGCTACTGATTATTTCAAATAATGTTTGAATTTACACGGATTGAAAAAGTATTTTGAATAATCTTGATTATTTTTAAAAATAAAACAGTTCTATTTTTAAAAAATAAATTTAGTTAGACAGAAATTTAAAAAAATAAATCTAGAATTATTTTCACGTTTTCCTCTAATTTCCTTCTCTCTTAGCACTTTCAAAGCTACCGACGAGATTTCTCGTCTTTCAGATACTTCCAATTATATGTTTCTATGGCCTAAAATTTGTCTCTTATGCCCAGTTTAGATAGGTTGAACTTTCTAATACAAATCTAAAGTATGCCTTTACGTTTTTCAAACTGGCATAAGAGACAAATTTTAGGTCATAGAAGCATGTAATTGGAAATATCTGAAATACGAGATCTCTCGTCATAGCATTGAAAGTGTTAAGGGTTAATCTTCAAGTTCTCTAATTTTCTTCTTTTTCTGCAAAGGAATTCTCTTTTACCTCTTCTCAATTCTACTTTTAAGTTCTTTTTTCTTCGAATAGAGGCGGCAGGTAATAATTGTCAATATTGCTGCTTTTGGGTACGTAGGCAACATCCTAGAGTAAACCATATGATTACAAGTACTATCTGAATGTTCCATATCGCATGAATGCTCTGTATATGATTATGTAAACATTCTGAATTACTTATTGTAGTTTTACGCAGCAGACTGGATTTCAATACATTATTTGCAAAAGAGGATGAGCTGAAGATAAGTATTTTGAAAGCAATGCTTTTTAAAGTAATGAAATAGTTCCATTATCATCTACAATGGATGATAATGGATACCTCATGGATCTTGCCTATGTGTCCAAAAGTAGCCACATAAGCGATTATTATTAATCAAAACTTTAAAAGCAGAATAAAGGAAAGAAGTAAAAGAATTCATTCGAGAAAGAAGAAGAAAATTAAAAAATAATTTTCAAATAAGAGAGAAGAGAATTAGAAGAGAGCACGAAGAGATACTTCATGGATGCTGCATATGTGATCAAGGTTATTGACATGCAACAATTTTTAAATATTGAAAACAAAACCTGAAATGTCCGTCTGTATAGTATACAAACTTTTTTCTTTTTATTTTACAAAAAAATTATAGCCATTTCATGTAGATGCAGCTCTTTTGAATAATGTATATTTTATCAAATAATGAATGAAAATTGCCTATTTACTTTTTATTTCGAACTCTTCTCAAAATACAGGATTTACACTCGGCCATTTATAAGACAACCAGTAGACAGTGTATGTGTAGAAAGGTTGAAAAATGCTGTTCGGTCGATAGCAAGTAACTGTCTGAATGGGACAATAAAATGTTGCGTACTTTTTTTTAAATCTTATTGCGCATGCATTTGTAGAATAAGGGAGGGTTTCTTAGGTATGAAAAAATTCATCGTTTATCATCTATTAATTCCAACATTTTTTTGGCTCTTTGTTCATTCTGATGCTAAATTGTGTTTTTTTCGTCTTATTTGCTGTTTCTTTTCCATTGTTTACCAAATTTATGTCGGTTTACCTTTTTTCACCATCTTTCTTTGTGAAAATATCCATCATTTTAATATGATACGCAGTGAAAAAAGAAAAAATTACGGAACTCCAAAATAAAAATTTATATCCAAGCATGGAATCTATTTTATGAAATTGTGATAAACATAAATCACTCCCTTTCTGTGCATCCCACTGGCCGAGTGTAAACCCTGCATAAAATAACATAACAAGAGATGTAGAATATGTATCATTTGATCACTTAATAGTATTCAGTTCAAGTATACTTACTGTCGCTGAAAGAGTTCTTGACGTGCAGATCCTCGAAGACAGGATACGACCTGAAGCCCATGTAGAAAGGAACGGGCACATGTGTGTAGTGACTGTTCGAGCTGGGCTTGTGGACCCGAATGTCAGCAATTGGTTGATGCAGTGAGAAGTTGGCATGGAAGTGGAACTCGTCCTGAGGATTCTGGATGTCCACGATATTGTGGTCGCCGTAGTTGAACATGGCATGTTTTGCCGCAAACAGAGCTTTGTATGTGCCATTCAAAAATCCTTTGGAGAGCTGTGGGGTGAAAGAATGGATGTAGTACGATGTGGTGGTATCTTAATAAGAAAGCAATTTTATTTTATTTTTAAATTGAACAATTAACTTTAAAATAAAGAGCGGAATTATTCAAAATATGTGTTTCGAATTCATGATTTTTGCAAAGCAGGAAGAAAGCTAGAGGGGGAAAATTCTGATAAATCTGATCTATTTAGCATCTGATAAATTTATATTCAACTTTTAAAATTAAACGTTGAAAATATTTTTTCCTTATGGTTAATACTAAATGCAGAAAATATTATGCACAGATATCGAGTGATGGCCAATACAGGCATATACGAATACAATCATTACATTTAAGTATTCTAAATAGAGACCCGATATAAAAAAGCAATGGATAAATCATTTGTGAAACTTTTATTTCCATCTTTCCTTAGAGACTTAAGGACAATCCTTAAAGAAATGGATATAGTACAGATATCTGTATTAGAGATTAAGCCACTAATTATTACTTCCATCTTTTATGCCGACAGTGGCTGTTCCATCACAAATCGGGTATGTTTATTAAATCTTTGGCTTAAAATGCATATGCAATCTGTGAAGGACAAATAAGTAGCTACATTAAATATCGAGAAGCAGTTATATATTGAAATAAATTGTTTGCAAATCGATATTGCATTCATAACTCTTATTTTTTTCAAGTTTTCATATATTTTTTGAAAAAATTACTAGCAAAATTATCTCTAATAAGTAGTCTAATATCTTACTCGATGTGGAGAGGAGTTAACTAAAAGCAAAGGTGACACCACCACCCTGTCTTTAGGCATAGAACAAGATTGAAATATCCGGATACTATAAATTATCATAGATAAGTTCAGTTTAAAAGTCTGCACTCAGGGTAAGATACAACCCATCAATTAAAAAACACGTTCCGTCATTCCTTAAAAGTAGTCAATATCACACAGTTTCTTTGCATATCAGAATAGCGACAACATGTCACCTCTACGAAAGCTTCTTATCCCCACATCTGAGTCACCTGAGGCAAGGAATTTGTGTGCAGTGCCCGATTTATAATCAATGCTTGCTAATTTTGCTATTCCCTTATCCGACACTTTGCCACAAATGATTATCTATGACACAAATGGATGATTATACAAGACATTCGTCTAACCTAAATTGGTTTTTGTGCGGAAAATAACAAAAGTCTTATTTATAAATGAAGCGTGACCATGAAAACTCATAACCTCTTCTACATAAAAAAAATCTATTAATTGAAAAGATTAAATATATGCAAGAATCTACGCTTACATTCTCGAATTTTCCGTGGAAGTGATATCCATGAACGGTACTGATGAGACGGATGTACTCTAAGCACTTCTCGCCATAGTTGATACCTCTGGCGCGATCTTTCAAGCACGCTTGGTAATAATGGGCATACGGGTTGTAATGTTCTGGGGTGTCAGGCTCCTCTCGCTTTGATTCATATAGCCTCTGTTCTTCTGTGGGGAAGAATTGGCCATCGATCTTTACCTGTAAGAAAGGAAAACAAATTATGTGGTTTAGAAGGACGTTTATGAATGAGCTGGTATTGGTGCAACAGAAGGCTCTTTTTCCGTTATACGGGCGCAACGAAAAAATCGCCAAAAAGTCAATTAATAATAGCTGGAAAGAGTGAAAAATTGCCAAAAAATGCAAAATTACGTCACATTTTACTCTTTTGCACTTGGCGACTTTGTTCTCGTTTTGTTCACTTTGGCGAAATTTGTTTTGTTATTCACCTTGCCTGGAAATTTTACTCGCGTTTGACTAACATTGGCGATATTTGGCGCCCGTATAACGGTAAAGTACGCAATAGAATATTCATTCTGTCTAATCCTATAAACTCAGACAACAAAAATGATAATAGATTTTTGGGTAGATTAAATTATTAGGAAGAGTCCTTAATAACAATGCCCTAATTTTTAAAATGTTGTTATAAAAACGATGTTAAGTGAAAGTCATTGTAATCAAATGATAGTTCCCGATGTCAAGCATAGATTGAATGATATCGAAGTTCGTTGTTAATCATTACATAATACAGAAAGAATGCATATTATATTTTTAAATTTATCAAACCTTTATAAATTAATTCTGAGCTTGCCTCATTAATGAGTTACAATGAAATTAAAATGCTACGTAGGCGTAAACTTTTAAAATCTGAGAGTATCAATCATGCTGTTAAAAATATGCATTTAAAGAACAGAAATAAGAAATTTCTTTTATATAAAGTGTAATTATATTAATTTTATATTAATTCTTCTTTTTCTTATTATATTATATTAATATTTTATAGTAATTCTTAAAAGTGTCTTTTATATTAATTCCACTGACCATAACCAAGTTGTATCACCTTAACGAAATAAAATATCCTACTAATAAAAGCACAGGATAGAATATTGTTTCTCATATTTTATTATGATTTTTAAGAAGTAGATGGTTTTAGAATAGAAATATTTTAATCAAATCTACATATTAATTATGTGAAAATCCGATATTAATATATAAATTACCTAATATATTAATATACCTAAAAAGAAACCAAATAAATGAGTTGTAATGATTATTTAGATTTTATAGAGAAAATGGGATTTAAATGTAAATGTTTTAATAGATATAAATAAAATGTTTTTTTTCTCAATATCAGTAATACCCCTCTGCACCATTTCAATACGAGTGATGTATGTATTTTAGATAATCCATAGTAATAGAAACAAAATTCGTGAAATTATGTAATCATTATTGAAAGGAAATTTTTTCATTGCGAATGACACAGTTTTTGGAAGCTACTCTTTAAATCATGAAAGAAATATACTGCTGTCTATGAATTTGCCTTACGAGGGCATTATATACAGGTATATACAGATAGACAAAGACGAAAAAAGATATCATTCTTGTGAAGAAAAGTATCTTCTAAATTCATTATGTAAGGTAATATTGATTACTTTCCCATAAAAAATGGCATTTTTAGAATAAAATAGGACAATAATATTTTCCATAAAATAGCCCTTATAGGAAGAAGCATTTTTAGAAAGACGAACTTTTAAATTAATGAAATTGGTGAAACCACAAAGATCTTGCAAGGTTATTCTGAAATCGCATAGCTCACATTTAGTCAAAGATTCTTCTATTTGCTAATAATAGCTCATGACCCTTAAGAAAACACTCAGACTTTTTAAACCTAATGTTCAAACTGGAAAATAAGCACGTGAAGTTCACTGCTTCGTTGATGTAATACCGTAAATTAATGTACCTGCCTGTTAATTTTTAAAACACAACTTAGGCATGCAAAGTACTGTTATTAAATATGTTAATTTTTGTTTCACATTTGGAACTGATCTTCAATAAGCTACAGGGTCGATTACAGAGCAATAGGAAGTAAGAACTCACCTTCTGGTCGGTGGAGCAATCCTTGCCGAAGTGAACCTTCAGTGCGCTGTCCACCTGGTGGTTCATGCCGATGGTGTCCAGGAGGGCAACTTTGCCTAGATCATATTTGGGATACTTGAGATAGCTACTGCCGCAAATCTAAAGGGAGAAAAACAGAATAAGCGACTCATTTTAAACCTTTTGGCAATTATGTCAGAATTATTGCATTCTCGTTTCGAATATATATCAAAGGTTGTATTTTCAGTACATTAAAACATATCAGTGATCTCAATAAATAAAAACCAACTAAACAGACTAATTTTCGTTTTAAAATAAATAATAACTTATATGGCTCATTGCTGATAAGCTGACATAAAATGCCGTGATGATTTTACCATTTAAAAAAATTAGACTATGAAGTTTGTTTTTAATTGCTGAGATCAATGATATTATGGGCATGGCTTTGATCTTAGTAATTAAAAACTAATTATTATTAACTAATTTAGATACTGTCTAATCTTTGTTTTAAAATGGTAAAGCCATTGTATAGTACATTTATGATAAGTTATCAAAAGGAGATCTCAAACATATAATGGACGTTAAATGGATCAAGTAGTTAAAAGCCAATTAAACAGGATAAGTTTTGTTTTAAAATAGTATAATCATTTTATGGTACTGATGAGCAACCAAAAGGAGATTTGAAACATATTATGGGCATGGCATGCATTTCAAAAATTTAAAAATAGCTAAAGAGATTAATTTTTAAAGAAGGTAGTATAATAATTGTGTAGTGTATTGCTGATTAGTTTCTAAAAAGAGATATGCAACATATTTTAGACATGGCCTTAATCTCAGCTATTAAAAACCAACTAAACAGACTAATTTTTGTTTTAAAATGGTATAATCATAGTGCATTTCTAATGAGCTGATAAAAAGATATTTGAAACGTATTATGCCTGTAATATTGCAGCTACATTATAAAAACATATTTGAAATTTTTTGGATTATAACCAATTATTTATTTTTATATTTATTTAAAAGTTTCCACTGAGATTCAAGTGAGATTGATCAAGGCAGCTGAAATTCAAGTAAGAGTGATCGAAGAGACTTCCAATTGGTTAAATAACAGGAATGTAAATTCATACTTTTTAAATAGCACATTTCATACTGGATTATAAAGTTAACTTAAGCTTAAAATCTTTAGTACAATTTCTCCCTAATCTATAAATATCATATTTTAACAATTTTTAAAAATATGACTCCAATATATATATATTGTATATTTACTGCAATATAAAACATATTTCATGAGACAGCAATGCTGTCTTACGAAACATTTTTAAATGTTACCGACTAGTTTCGAATTTCAAAATCAGAGGTGAACTAAAGTAATTTCAAAATGAGTTTTTAAAATTTTTTGTATCCAATAACTTTATTTACTGTTTTAGAAAATTCATTTCTTATCTCGACTGACTTACCTTCAAGTTCGCAGTTTCTGAGCTGTGGAAGGGCGATCTGTTGTAGTAGAAATTCACTTTGTGGTGAGCTCTCTTCAAATCTCTTGTCCAAGAAATCTTGGCATGGGCATTCCTTTCTTTGTCGCCAAGTCCTTTAGCCTCGAATTCGAGAGCGCATGTGCAGAAGGGACCATTTTCGTTGTCCGTAATTTTGTAGTCCTCGAAACCTTCGCTTGAGAACTCAGGTTGCGTGTGCTCAGAATCATAATAATGGTATTTCACGCTGCCTTGCATCTGCAGATAGGAAACGAAAAATGATCGTATCACATTTGTGCTCATTTTAAATAATTTCTCAAGCACTTTTCAAAAATCAAATATAATACTTTTTAAATAGTTTAATCATTTTTGTTCTAAGTAAATGTTAGGACAACAGTAATTGTTATTTTGGCCACTAGGTAGCAGCTCTGTCAAGCTGTATCAAGTAAAATTAGATAAATTCTATTTCATAAAGTAAAAATGTTATATTTATTTCATTTAAAAACATTTAATTATTGTTAATTTTTATAAGAATTTTCCTAATTTATATTTCAGCTTTTGTATTTTATATCATTTTAACTGTGTATCAATGTTAACTGTAAACAAAACTATGCTTGCAAAAACGTGGTATTTTGAGAACCACTTGCAATTGCCGTACTGAGGTTATAGATGTTGCAAGCTTAATAAATATCCAGGATATGCTGAAAATTTTGTGAATTATTTTTATACATCATGCAAACTAATTAAATGAATAAATATTTAAATGGAATGCGAGTAATTTGCGTACTTATTATAAGCTTTCAGCTTTGTGGCTTTCTGTGGAATATGGAATCTTTGTTGATGAAGGGGAGGAGAATATGTTATTTTTCATTTTGTTATATTTGATAGGTTATTTATTAATTTCATGTAAAATTATAATTATAAAAATGATATGCAAATTCCACATTTTTAATTAAATTAACATATTATACACATATTTTTAAATTTTTAAATATATTATTTCAAATGCAATTATTTTGTGTAATAATATTCTCTAAAGAATTAAGTCATATCTCTGACTCTCCAAATCGCCCGAAGGCACGCGAATAATAAATACTGAATTGCTGGATGGCCGCAACAGTAACATTGGTAGGAACTGTGATTGAGTCCTAAAGGTCCTCACCAACATAGGTACAACACGTCTTTCAGAACGTACGTTTTCTCATCAAGGGAAGGAATCAGCCCCCCGTTTCTTTGTGTGCCTTTCAGGCTGGTAAGATCCAAACTACCATACCGGAAATATCTCATCCTCATTACTAGGTACCCCCAGGGAAGATCTCAAAAGAGTTAAAAAAACCTTTAGAGTTTCACTGATTTTTAATTAATCAAAATTTTAGAAATGTTTTTGTTCGTAGGCACTTAATGAAGTAACTATCAATCAAATATCAAGTTCTTTAATCTTGCTGTTTGTGAGATTGCATAATAAATTAAATGGTGGGGGGAATTTGAGTTTTATAACAAATAATTTGAAAATATAAGTGAATATAGGCACAATTATCGTGATGTACGGCTAAGTATCCTGTTGAAATAGAAAATATGACTCTTTACAAATCCAGAATACATCAAATGTATTGCAGCTGTAATTTTGCATTAGACCAAAGAATTTATCAGATAATTCATAAAATAAGAGCCATTTTATCATCCATTCCCCATGTTTCATAAAATATTATACATAGTTGCAGATACTTCAAATCATAACACTGTATCATCAAATAGTATGGATTCAATTGAAATGCTTTATTACTATTTTTATTGAAACAATTATTTTTTTATCGCTCTATTCAAAGATTAGAGTAAATTTTTAAATTCTTTTTCACTTATCTTATGCAATCTAAACGTTTAATTTAAAGGAAAACAACCACTTCAGTTATTCATCTGTTGCTTCTCATAATAGAAAAATTATTTACTTTGTCATTAAAATACACTACTGTAAAGAAATTTATTCCAGAATTCTTTTCAGTACCAGAAAGAAACTCTTCGTATAGCACCATTTTCAAATAATTGTGTCCGGATAATTATTCAATGGTTACGCGATCCGTTAAAAAATTCACTAACTCTATACAAAATGGAGTTATAACTAATCTCCACTAATTGTTCAGGACTATATTAATAGCACTCTAATACAGAAATATTCAAACAATTATTTTTTTTAAAAAATTTCATAAAACATTTTGTTAAAAGCACTTTAAACTTTTCCAGCTGGTTTAATTTCGTTACCTCTTTTGTAGCTCCCGTAGCCGCATGACTGAACTTAATGTCCACAATGTAAGGTTCGAAATTGGGGTTGGCATACATATAGTAGAATTTCTGACGATAATCCTTATTAAAGAGGAAACTGAGCCAAGAGCCCTTGTCGTTGAATTCGTTTTCATACAAGGCGTGTACATCGAAACCAACTCCGAAGACGTCGTGGAGGTAACTCTGGTGCAGCTGTAACATAAAATAGAAATTTTTAAAAATTACAGGGGATCATCCGACATCACAATACATTACTATTAATATACTTAAGAACGTAGAATTTTCGACATGGTAAGGGGATGATGAGAAGTGGGGAAATATGTTCAATGGCAAAGAAAGAAAAAGAACGAATCCTTTTTTTTATTTAAAAATAAAACTTGTGTAATATATTACCGCTTGTAATCAGTTATCCAGGAAAGTACGATGAGCAAATACTTTTGACCAAGTACTAAAGAATGCCAATAATGAATTTAATATTTCAATGTCATTCCCAAAATAGCCTAACTTTTGTTGAAAATCTTGGATAATGGAGGTTTAAATGAAAAATCTAATATATCATCGCATGTCATCAATTATTCAAGAAGGTACCTGGCACGATGTGCAAATACTTTTGAGCAAGTACTAAAGAATGCCTGTAATGAGTTTAGTTTCACAATGTCTATCCGAAATAACCTAACTTTTGTTGAAAATCTTGGATTATGGAGATTTAAATGAAAAATCTAGTATATATCATCGCATGTAATCAATTATCCAAGAATGTACCTGGTGCGATGTGCAAATAGTGGTGACCAAGTACCAAAGAATGCCAAAAGAAATTTTCTATCACAAAGTCTTTCACAAAATATCCTAACTTTTGTTGAAAATCTTAGATAAGGGAGATTTAGATAAAAAGTGAAATTCTATTAAATGTTTAAAAATTTAGACGTTTAATTACACTGCAAAAATTTCATGTCTAAGGAAACGTAGGTGTTTTATTTGAATTTTAGTTGATACTAAGTTTAGAAAATAAATATTTCTCAACTTACGTGCTTCCTGCTCTTTCGCTGGACCGGACGATAGCCGTCTTCCAGAACGGCAGGGACGCCATTACCATACAGGTCAGTGTAGGTGTACGGCTCATATTTGAAGTGATAAATCTCATGCGTAACTGGTGTCCATTGATAGTTCAGTTTCTTCTCCTTCACATCAAGATCGAATTTCATCTTGATTGGCAGCGATAGGGTAGCCCTGCGGTTGATGCCTGCACCGAAAGTTGTCTGATCAAATGGCATGAACACTCCAATTGAGGCGAACAGGTTCTTGTCAATGCTGTAATATTAAAGATATATGTTGTAAATTATTTACTAGATGATTTTATCACTTGGAAAAAAAATATTGTCATGTTTGTTAACTAATGAAATTTTATCTATTTCCTTAATTGTGGTGAATACTTCATTAAAACCTTGGAATTAGTTCAGCATTTATGAGAAAAACAGAAATATAAAAAGACAAATATTTATAAATGAGTTAAAAATAGTTAAATCAATTGTTGAAAACCCGAATGTAAATGTCATACACAAAAATAATTTATTACTATTTTTAATACAGAAAATATGAATTATATAATGTAAGTTTTATATTAGATTCACATGATATATATTTATGTAGTGTAAATAATTATAACGCAAAATTTATACAAAATCCCTTAATTTTCTGCATCTTAATTTCTGATCCAAATGGGAAAATCTGTTTATCAAAGAATTAAATTTTATAGTTTCAGAAAATATTTATTGCATGTAATACCGAATGAATTTTAGACGCATTTTTTAATAAATTATAATTAAGTTTTGAAGAATGGTGCGAAGTTTATTTAAATACAGTGAGTAATAATTTAAGTGCGGGTTTACTGTTTGGAAATGTGAGAATCCTCAATTTTTAACATAGAATTAAACTCCAACGACCTTCAAAAGGAAATTAAGCTTGAATTTATTTTTAAGAATCAGAAATTTCAAGAAATGTTTCACATTAACTCTTTAAAGCACGATTATCTATTTTATGAACCATTTATATCGCTGTATTTAGTGCATGATAATTTAATTTCTAAACCACATATTGAAGAAAGCGTATTTTTAAACTTTAAACATATACTTTATGATTATTCAACCAGTTATTTCCCGTGAATATATTTTCAACTGCTCCAAAACCCAAACTCCATGTATTAAATGCTTCAACATAAGTAGCTCGGAAAATAAACCTCCATGCGTAAGACAGTTAAAAAACACATGCATGAAAATGTCTTCTCCTCCTTACAATATTAATAATTTTCATTATATTAGGGCTCATAATTATATTAGATTTTAACCTATCCATTGTCATGTATTTAATTAATTTATGGAAAAATATTTTCATATAGGTAGATGTTCTTTGAGGAGGGCTTAGTAAATTAAATAGAAACGTTCATTACACTAGATTTGATGAATAAATCACAAGAGAAAGGGTGTCCCAAAATCAGCTCAGATTTGAATTTGCACCATTCGTACACTAAAGTGTTGACAATCCTTTTAAAAACCCATTGGAAAACAGATAATTTAGTTTTACTAAAAATGGACAGATATGCGACTAAAAAAAACGTGTTTTCATTGTTGAAAACTTTTTCAAAAATAATGAAAGTCTGGCGGTTGTAGTTCAAGAATCAGTCTCCAAAATCACGTGATTTAATTCCCTTGAATTCCTTTTTATGGTGTTATATAAATCAAAAGTCTATGCTAACAAACATAGACCTGAGATAGGAAATGCAAAGCTGCATTAACGAAATTCATTCACATTTATAAAAATCGTCTTAGAAAGTTTCGATAAAAAAGTGCGTATGTTGCAGCAAAGCCGGAAAGGCTATAAACATTTATTAAAGATTTTCTATGTGTGTTATTCCATTTATATCCCCATCCTGTATACTTTAAAATTCAGTAAATATTATAACAACTTAAGGAAAAAAACTATGCTTTTTTTTTAAATTCACGTTTTGCGTTAACACGTTGTTTCGATCGCGTAAAGCTCTATTTGTACTAACTCCAAAACTATGAGCTGTCAAATGTTTTTAATAGGATTGTAAACACTTTATTGCACGAATGGGGACAAATTTAAATTTGGGGTTAATTTTTGTACATTTTTTAAAAAAAGATTGTAAATTTTGTTTTATTTTGTCATCGACCTATAAAATTTATATCAAATGTTGATTGGTGAATTTCTTTGAGATCATATTTAGAGGTATAAGGCTAGCTAATACTCACGCAACGTGCCCATCAGTTTCCACTTTCACGTGATCAGGGTACTTGCCACCACGTTCCTCTGCGAAGAAACCAGGATCCACCTTGAAGCTAGATTCCTTGTTCTTGTGATAATAGTAGACAGGCTGCTTGTAGTCGAAGATGATGGGGACGCCAGATTCACTAGGAATAATATACATCTTGTCCACCGTTAGCATAAATCTCTGATAGAAGAACTCTGGAATTTTCTGGTAGGCAGCTGGGAGGTTCGGAATGGTGAATCGACCTGTGGCATGAAAGCAAACATTGTGTTACATATATGATAAAGAAATAAAGAATGACAAATTTTATTATATATCAACATTTTCTGTATATTTAAGGAAGATATCTTATTTAAATCCAGGACACTCTCCAGCTTGGGTCTGTTGTAATGTTTACGAAATTTGAGCAGTCTAATGAATATGGATCAGTATATCGATAATATTTATATGTGTTAATAACTTATTTCAAAATTGTAATCTTTTCCAAGTCATACCGAAATGCATGTATAAAATGAAGCCGTTGCCTTTATATAATGTAAATTTCTAATGAAATTCAGTCACTTGAGGATTTGAAATTAGTAGTTTATTGACAGGCTCCAGTTTTTAGAAACTAATTAGAGCATACTACTCTAGCATAAACTGCTGTTAACCTAATATAAAATGGATAAAACTATTCTACGTCTTTTGATTCTAACTTAACTCTAGAAAGGTCCCCCTTTTTTCTTTCCCAAAGTGATGTCTGGATAAGTGTACAGGGAATTTATCTGTTGTCTTGCTCTTTTATAATGTCAATAAATAAACTCACCTTCTTTGAAGAATCCTTCAAAGAATTTGTCATCAAAGTGGAAGAATGAGAGCTGATTTCCCATGTATTTCATGAAAAGCTCTCCGTGTATTGGCTCGTAATCTACCACAGGCAAATTAATCTGAAAATAGATTAATAAAGTCATTTATTTTATTTTTTTGTATTAAACAAAGAAATTATTTATTGCAGACAAATTTATATTTTATATTTAATTTTGGTAAAATATCTATTTTTTAACAGCATTGAAAACTTTTTGTCATGTAGCAAATTTAAGATGAGCTGTGGATTGCATTGTCGAAGGATTGATTTAATTATCTGATTGATTCAGGATTGATTTAATTATCTGAGATAAAATTTCGAACTCTTTACCGCTTTGTTATTTTATAATGAGGTATAAAATATGTGGGAATAATATAGCTTATTTTAAAAGACAAATTTCTAATGTATATTAATAATCAAATAACTTAAACTAATCCATATCTCAAAGTATAAACTTGCGTCGACTACATCGTAGGAAAAAAATGCGTTATTATCATGAAGTATATTATGTTATTAAATTTGGAAGTGCTAGATATTAAATCTCGTCAATAGCGTCACGAATAAAAATCCTCATTATACTTTCTCGAATATACAGAACATTATTTTTTTTAAATTCGAATCCATGATTTGAACGTTTCTACGTTTTACACCCCCCTGAAATTGAAAATACACAATTTTGGAAAATGAGTTAAATATGTCTTCGATAAATGCTACTCAAAAACGCTTTGTGATAGAAGCATTAAATCTGGTATACAATCTTTACACCAAATTTGTAGATTTCTCAAATTTTGAGTAAAATTTGTTCTGAGGAACTTCGTTCTTCTAACTATCTAATATAATTTAATGCGATAATCTCAAAATACAGAGATCTAGATAAATAAGATTCAATACTCAAATTTAAAATCTATAATGTAAACATTCCTGCCTTTGCTGCAAAAAATTCAATTCGCAACCCATTTCAATCAATAATGTAAACGCCTGTCAAATTTTGAGCGAAATCCAACAAAATTTTGATTGTCTGTTGTTCTGTACTTTCAGAAACATGTTGAGAACATGACTATCGAAGACGCAATGACTTAAATGTATCAATTTGATATAACTACAAGAGTAAGCTTGTTTCAAATATTTGTTCTAATCGGTTGAGAAAAACATGTCTAAAGCAAATTAGGTTTTTGGATATCAATAACAACATACCAAGGATTAATCGCAAAATAACTCTCCGAAGAGGATACGAAAGATTCAATAAAAATACTAAATTCAAGCCAAAGCTATATCTCTAACCGGATAAGTTTATTAGAGATCGTGCGAGAAAGTTTCAAGAAAACTATTCCCTCTGGTTTGAGAGAAGGTGCAAAAATTTTCTTTTTCTATTTGTGTCCAATTAAACAGCAATTGTAATATGTTTAATAAAGAATTAGAATTACTAAAGCTTGTTATATAATGCTCGAACAAATACTTGGTGAACAGTAGAAACTTCTATAGCTTGAATATCATTTTTAAAGAATAAATTCTTTTTAAAATTATTTATTTATCATCTTTACTGATATCAATTAACTTCTTAAACTCAAAATGCTTACTTTTCCTTTGATTTCATTCAGTTCCTTCTCTACCCCACCAGCATCTCTCTTTCCCCGCTTTTTAAACAGATCGAACACCGATCTACGGCCGAAAGATCCTTCTGGTCCGAAGATTTTGTCCAAGAACTTCTCCATTCCGTACTGTTTGAAACCAATGCCGAACGTTTGCATTGACTTTCCGCCTATGAAATCTTCCAATCCAAGATACAAAGCTCGGGGAACATAGCCGCTGTCACTGGCGAAGTAGGAAAATCGGGTGGATCCACCAAAATCATAATTGGCTGGAAAAGGTTTTGTTGATTTATGTTTTATTAGTTTATTATAAAGAAAAATATTTGTTATAACAAATCAAGCATTATTCTTGACTTAAAAAAATGATTACTTACGATCATAGCCAGCTACATAGCTGTCTGTGGAGAAACTGTAATCATACTTTTCAAACTCGTGGCGAACTTCGTCTAGGATTCTCAATGCATATTTAGCATCTTTAGATCTAAAAAAGGGGATAGACAATGATTAAAGATCAGTAATATAAAATAAAGTATAATCTGACATTAAATTTTTCAGTATAGCGAATCTAAACAAGTAAAATTCAAAAGACTCAGTTTATTAAGTACATATGTACATATAAAGGGCGTCTTAAAATTAATACAAAATTTGAATTTGCCATCATTCGTACAGTAAAGCCTCGGCAATCCTCTCAAAGCTATTTGACAAATGATAGCTTAGGATTGGTAAAAAAAGAGCGTTACATGATGAATAACGTGTTTTCGTTGTTGAACATTTTTTCAAAAATAACGAGAGTCTGGTGACCACATTTCGGAAATTTGATAATTGGTCTCCTAAATAATGGGATTTAACACCATTGGATTTCTTTTTATAGGATTATTTGAAGTCAAATGTCTATGCCTACAAGTACGTGTGCATTGAGGAGGAAATTCAACCATATTTATGTTCAACGGTCGTGGAAAAAAACTGAAAGGTGCGTATGTGCCAGAAAAGAATTGAAGGCCATTTGTCCGATATGTTATTTCACACGTAACACTATTCTGTGTACAATGCATTTTAATAAATATATAACATTTTAAATATAAAACTGTTTTTTTTAATCTAAATTAAATGGTGCATTAACAAGTACGTTGTTCTATCTTGTAACTCTTAATTTGTAGTAACTGTAAATTATCAACTGTCAAAATTTCAACTCTTTATTGCACAAAAGATGGCAAATTCAAATTTTGCATAAATTTTGAGACACACTTCATAAATATAAAATTTTGTTTTTCACATTTTTACGAAATTTAAAAAAAATAAAAAAAATAAATTAATAGATATTTAATATCAAAACCTTCTGACTATCGACAAACAAATATCTTCAATTGGAAGGTTATAATTTTTTTCGCACTAAGACTTAATTTTGATTAACCATTTATCTGCAGAGCAAACTTTTTACACACTAGGGTTGAAATTTAAGACTTACGCCTTCCTGTCGCACGGGTGTGTGGAGTTGGCCATCGATCGGATGCTCTTGTAGATGTAAGATCGAACCTGATCGTCAGGATCGTGCTTTATAGCTCGAGCGAGCCCTTCAAGTTCGTAGAGTTGTGGTCGGTACATCATCAGAATAATGAAGGCGGATAGTCTAAGCTCATAATTTTCGGTTTGATTGAACAGCAGAGGAACCAGCAGGTCTTTTACCTAAGAAAATTACATTTTATAATTTTAAATGATGTATTTTTGCATATATAAATATTTATTGCATGCATCTCGAAAACGGCTCTAAAGATTTGAACCTAGTTTTATATTCAGATAAGGCTTTGCTTTTAAAATTTACCTATATAGCTAATTTGTTTAAAAAAACGTGATTTTACAGACAGAAAGTTTCTATAACTAATTCTTAGAGTCCTTTTCTATCTGCTCTCATGTTGATGATATTTCATATAAAGTCATCATGGACCTGATTTCACCATATTGAAACTAAGTATAAGTTAAAAAACATAACCAAATTAGAGATAAATACTAAGTTGAATGCAAAAAGAACCAAAAAGAAAGACATGATGAATCCAGCCTGAAAAACTTTTCAAGGGTCATTCTGCAGCATGGATTTAAACCAAAAATATTTTTCTGTGAGGGATTTGACTTTCGTTTTAAGCGAAAATCAGATCCTCAAAAAAAAATTCTTTATTTTTTACATAACTTCAATGTATTAAAACTTTTCCCAATAAATGCCCTGCAAAATGGTGCAAATATCTCCCGCATCAGTTAAATATTTTTCAATTTTTCAAACATACGGTCTCTTTCGGGAAACTTCATTTTTACTAATTATAGATACAATGCTATCAGCTGCATATTTTTGCTCTGAAACTGCATTATATGGCACCAATGCCCTACTGTCGTCTTTTTACTATGCAATGACAAATTGGATTTCGCAAGATTTCATTATTTTCTAAAAATAAAAGTAAGATTCATTTTAACAATAATAATTATATGTTTTCTTTTTCATTTGAATTTAACTGGTACTTAATATTATTTGAGAAATAAAATATCTTTCTTACTTTAAATTAACTTTTTTGTTCCGTCTGAATTGAATTGAATTGAATTATATCCAAGGAAATGATTGAAAATATAAAAGGATGAGAGATAGCTTACCCTGTCAGGGAACCTGAAGCCGACGTGTGTGATAGCCCATATGGCGCTGTTCCGGTGATAGAGATGGTAGTTGCCTGCACCCTCGATATAGGGCCTGGCATAGGGTAGGATTTCCCTTAGACCGATATTGCCAGCCGCCTTCAGGTAAGTCATCTTTAACTTCTCGTCAGCCGCCTCTTCGAATTTTCTTGCCACGTACTGAAAAATAGAAGTCAGATGTTTGAATCATTATTTTTCATTAAACCTTGAAGAAACAAAATTGCTAAATTTGTAGTTTATTATCAAAGCAGCTCCTTTTATCACAAAAGTTTACCACTTTTTTGGAAAATGCTTGTCTGTTTGTGACAAAAAGGCAGATGAAATTTCGGGTGTGGTTTTCCAAATTTGTTCAATTCTGTTAAATTTTGAATGGTCTGTCTAGCTATTCGAATATAAACTACAAAACAAAAGAGAACTAGATCGATGAATAGATGGATCTAGAGAGATATTACAAGCAGAGCAAGATAAATAAATCTACTATAGATAGATCAAATTTGCAGCAAAATCCGCTCAAAGGAAGTCTGCCTATCCGACCGTTCGAATATAATACGATTACTTCACGATCTGTTGAGTATCTTAAACTTCTTTCGAATTGCCACAGATATATCATTTGATATATCCTTAAACATCACAAAAAAGAACAGAAAAGGGAAAGGTATTGACGCTAATTTCACAGTTCAATCTACCTTGGCTTGTACTCAGGTATAGCAATAAAGAATGGAAACTCGAACTCAAAGAACGACTTCTTAAGAGAAAGCCCTTTACCAATGAATTCAAAAACAACAAACGTTACTCTAAATAAAATATATTAACGAAAATTCTATGAAATATAAATTCATCCTAGAAATATAGCACAGTATTTCTTTTACTTAAAAACAGCGTCGATAGTTTTTATACTTCTGATGTATGTTAAAATATGTAATACTCACATCAAAATATTTCACTGCATCCTCTGGCTGGCAGTGACTCCTGCTGGTAGTCATGGGAACTTCTGGGTGATACCGTGCCACACAGTGGTCATAGATGATGTTGCTGAGAGCGAACACGCAAGAGGTGTGAACGCTTTGGTATTTTTTCACGCTTTCGTGCTCGCAGAGGGCCTGTAAAAATAATATACAGAAAAGATTACAAGTGAGTAAAGTTTTGCATAAAAAAGAACAAAACTGTTTTGGTAAAAACATTAAATTCTTCAAAGTATCCGAAGGATAATAATATATTTTGAATTTCACCTTTCGTTTATTAACTTATGTTGTAGTCAAATTTTGCTTTAACATTAAATAAACAACAACGAGCATGTGTCCTGGTCTGGG
Organism: Argiope trifasciata; assembly: GCA_026543055.1. Classification (NCBI taxonomy): domain Eukaryota; kingdom Metazoa; phylum Arthropoda; class Arachnida; order Araneae; family Araneidae; genus Argiope; species Argiope trifasciata. Next base: position 495,462 of record JAPMOQ010007589.1, on the reverse strand, counting down.
GGTAAAACATCTTCCCCGAGATCTGAGCATCCAGGATTCGAATTCTGGTTCGGGCATGGTTGTTATACGCCTTATATTCTATCTGTTAGGTGCATGAAAGAGCCCCCTCCCCTCCCCTGTAAAAAAGGGGTTGCGGAAGCGAGTGCCATCTTCATATCCTCAGAGGGCTCAGGTGCTCAGGGGTCTTTACTCAGAAACTACTGTACCCTCTTTCCCCGATCTCTTGGACGTGGTTTGCACTGAAGTTCAATCCAAGGGGGTTAAGTAACAAAAGTGTAAATAATGATTACTTTTTAAGTTTAATTAGCTGAATTGACTATTTAAATATTTAAACCTATTATTCCAAATTCGTAAATTTGTTAATAAGGACTCTTAATTTTTTCTCAGTCATGTCATTGGATATTTGATGGGAGATATAATATAAATTTTTCACGTTTAAATAAAAATAATAACAATTAGGATGAAAAATTTTAATAAAAAGGTTTAAGGTAATAAAAAGGCATGTAAAATTAAATGTCAATAATGATAAATTTCAAAACAAGTTTTTTAAAAATTGCATGTTGGAAAGAATGTCAGTTTTCATTAAGTTGTATATGAACCTTATAGTGCAATTGTCTGAACTGAAATATTTCAAATCCATATAAGTAAGTCCTTTGCCTTTCTGTCAGAAATCTGATTTGTGTTACTAATTTTGGACAAAACATAATATGAAGAGTGACACTTTGGCAGACATTTACAAATCAAGCATGATCATCGCAAATCACATTTTTTGAAAGATGATAGGACCAAACATGCAGATCACGAATCAAACTCGTGGAATGAAAATCAGGCCATATATATTGTTCAAGCTTGGTATTGCCTCCAATAGCTTTATGTGACATTTAATCATACCCGGTTCAATGGTCTATATAATAGTATAAGTAACTTTTGGCATATGTTGAAGTTAATAACCAAAAAGAAGAACTTTATACCAGTTATAATTTGTTCTAAAAAATTATTTGTTTATAATACGCTTTTTTTATTTTAAGCTTCTAGCAATTGCCTTTTTTAACAGCTGATTTGTGTATAAATGTGTGTGTGTGTGCTCGGGCGTGCAAAATTATTTGAAATCAGTGACAGTTTACGGAAAATTTATGAATGAATTGTGTTTTAAAGTAAACAAGTATTTTTATAATAAATGATAATAGTATTTGTGTTACCGTTAAAGTATGAAATCTGTTATTTTATAGAATACCTAGTTATTCCATGAAATAACTGATCGTTTCCGTTAAAAAGTGTAATACGTTATTAATTTGACACTTTACTAGTTATTTCATAGAATAACGATCTGCAGACCGTTAAAGTGTAAAATAATCTAAATTATATATCTCGCTTTTTAGTATAAGGTACATTTATGTACAAAGGTTTTTTCCAATTGGGCACAAAAAACGGCCGCATAAAACAATTATATTCCCTATCCCAGTTCAGTGTCTGTGAACAAAAATTAATTAAAATTGAAGAAGTACCGGATGTAGAAATTTTGCTCCGGTCGGTTGCTACAGCTCTAAGTTTAGGTACTAGTCAGGGATTTAAAAACTGTTCGTGTAAACCCCAGTATGTCAACAAATAATGTTTTTGTTTTAGAAATAATGTTCTTTGTAATTCCAAGTGTCATTTTAGTGATCCTTGCTATAACAAATGATTTTATGGTACTTTTCTATAAATACCATTTATACGCTGCATAAAATTAGATAAATTGCTTCTTTTTCATTTTAATTGTCTATCAGTTTATTTATAGAATACCTAGTTATTTCATTTTAGATAAATTGTTAATTTTACACTTTAACTGTCTCTCATTAGTGAATTTGTAGAATACCTAGTTATTTCCTTTTAGATAAATTGTTAATTTTACACTTTAACTATCTCTCATTAGTGAATTTGTAGAATGCCTAGTTATTCTATGAAATAACTAGTTAATAACGCATTACACACTTTAATGGACACGATCAGTTATTTCATGGAATAACTAGGTATTCTATGAAATAACTGCATTATATACTTTAACGGTAACATTTGCATTAAAAGTTTGTTTCTCTTATTTTTCGTTTCGAAAAGCAGAATTACAAAAAAGCAATATTATCCAGTATATGTTTTAGCTCAAAAATGCAGAAACAATTGAGTTCTCTTAGAGTGTTAAGCAATAGATTAAAAGTTTTTTCAAAAAATAAAAGATTTAACATTGAAAAAAAAGGAATTTGTCATCCAGATTTGTAGTAATATCTCTGAAAATTAAACACATGGAATGTTAAAGTATTTCTTATTTAACTTTTTGGGGAACAAACTTTAAAGAAACCTTTTAAGAAAAATAAAACCCTCTTCAAACGGCTGAAAAATCTTCAGTTCCATTATCTGTAAAATATCTCACTTTTCTTTAATAAACCAAACCATATACCTGAAGACCGTCGAGTAGGGTTTCGGACACCTCTTTAACGTGTGTCGGGAGCTGGTGGAAGAAGTAGGCGGCCTCTTGAGGTCGAGCTTTCTTGTTTTCGATGAGGTTCTTGGCAAAAAGAGCAGCTGGGTTGGTGCCCAAGTTCACCAGTGCATCCACAAACAAGCTCCTTCAATAGATCAGTCAATATGTTAGTCAACTGATTTGATAGTAAAGCATTAAAAGGCCTATTGTGACCAAACTCATAAAACAAAATAGTCCACACAGTTTTACAAATAATATTGTGATATTCTTATCATTCAACAAATTTCCATCCGATACTTTGCAATTTTTATCTATTAATCCTATTCTATTAGCATTTTAAAAGATTTTAACAATTACTGATGTAGTATCGTTTTGTTCACAACAATTAATTGAATCATCATCAAGATCTTGAATCAGTTAAGTTACGTGCGGCAAATTTATCCTCTGGAAAAGAGAAAAAGATTTTTTTCTGTTTATTTGGGACATTTAATGTGGATAAAGACAAATAAAAATATTGAAAGCAAAACAATTTTAATAAATAATATTAATATTAAAAATATTTTTGAAATCAAAGCTTACAAGCTGCATCAATTTAAGTATCATTTTGTATCTGGATCAGGAAAAAATACGCTAATTCCAAATTAAAGATGCTCAAATTCGAAAAACATTTCACACCTTTCTGGGTTTTTTTTTTTTTTTTTTTTTTTTTTTTT
>JAPMOQ010007589.1:466458-490147 GCA_026543055.1 Argiope trifasciata | reverse complement strand
CCACCAAAGATTTTCTCTTTCAATATCTTATTCTACTGAAGATTTTCTGTCACCATTTTCTTGCTGTATCAAAAATTTTCTACAATGTCCTGTTCGGCCAAATGTTTTCTTTTTAATTTTTAATCTTTCATTGAAGGTTCTTTTTGTCTAAAGATGTTTATTTTCCCTCATGCATTAAACCATTGCATTTTAAATAATTTCTCCCTGTTACTAATTAAATGTTTTAAAGAGAATACTGAGTTGCTCTTCCTTTAGTGCATTGAAATTTCACAATAATTTTCCAACATTCTTCTTGTAAATCAAAGATAGGGTTTAATTCGAAAAAGTCTCTTGATTTCAACAACTTTCTTCCAAAGATTCTCTCTGTAATAAGTATCTACCTAAATAAAACTAAATCTTAGGCATGTCAATCAACTTAATCTTGTTATTGAGTAAACATCTCAAATAGAATGCTGAATTCCACTTCACCTAGTATGATATTAAATTCTACTCCAACTTTCCTCCTGTAATTTAAAAGTGGCTTCTTAATCTAAAAGCCTCATAATTTCAACTGTATATTCTACAAGAGATTATGTATGTAATGTATATCTTCCTCAATGCATCCTATCTAATACAAATCAAACAAATTCACCTTGGTATTGTACAAATAATTTAAATAGTACCAAATACTAAGAACTCTTTTTTTTCTGTATAGCATTTAAATTTTAAAGACTTTCTCAAGTGAGTTAAACATGTAATGTTAATATCAAAAGTAAGCAATCCACTGAGAAATTAAAGAAGTCTATTACCTGTATTTCTTTTGATCGGCACTTGCCCCACTCTTTGGAATATCAGCATATTGCTTGTAGAGATCGTTGATGTCATCATAACCCAAGGTGGCAGCAGATCTTAGTAGCTCCGCGAACTTAGCAGGGAAATTCGTTTCCTTGAATTTCTTCTGATAAGTATCGTCATTGTACACTTGAATGAGTTCTTCAAATTGTCCTCGAATCTATTGGAAGACAAAGCAAAGGACATATCAAAATATCGTAGCAAATTTTGAATTTTTAAAAACGTATTTGTGTTAATTGATACTTGATAGCAGCAAATATAAGATTTTAACTTTAATGTGAGTTTTGATATATGAATATGCGCTCAAGTAAATATTGATGCAAATACAAGTTTCATTGGTTCTGCAAAAAAACGCTTTTGCATCAAAAAACTTTCAAAAATATTTCTTGATTTATTATAATACTCGAATTAAATAGGAATTCATAAGTTAAACATAATAAGTTTCTCCATCACTGTTAAACTAGAAATTTATTGCATACGAATGGAAAATTCATATATACATATGCTACTGTGAATGATCGATATCCAACCAAAGTCAATGCACTTCGAGGAATGTCAAAATTATCATAATCGCTTAATATGTGAACATTTATTTATTTATTTATTACAAATGCGCAGAAGATTTACTATGAAGGCATTAGATCCCTAGCCTTCCAATATGTCTGATCTTTACAGTTTAAAAACACAAGTGCAGAGCGTAAGTCAAGAAAAATAGCATCAACAATTTGATGTTGCCTGCACATATTACATAAGGGAGTGGCAAAGTTCAGTTCAAGTATCCGGACAAACATTTGATATGTATCCATCATATTTGTCAAATATCATTTTTTATCACAATAACTATATTTAAAAAGAAATAATAAAGACTAACATCATATCATGAAAGTATATGATGCAGATCAAACCGAAAAATTCTAAAATAACAGTATATACAAATATATTGTTGAAATCTGAAATGAGCAGTACATCTTAAATGAAAAAAGAAAATAAGCCAAGTAATAAACTTACACAACAATTTTATGATCAATACTGTACAATATTTATTTATTAAAACAAGTTATATTATTATTTTCGTTTTTCTGGCTCTGTCTTCTGAGATTACGCCCATTCCCTACGAAAAGTTTTATATGTACCACCCAACGTACACCGTGCATTGCATACACTTATTCAATTATATAAGAATCTGACCAAATTTTTTATCTCTCAGTGATCCATTTGGAACATGTTTGAAGTCAATAAATAATAGTGATGTTCTCTAATTTCTTTCTTTCAAACAAATAATGGTATTTAATTATTAAGTACCATTATACCATTTACTTCAATTAATTGTTAAATTATCTACATTTCGAGTGACAGATTACGTAGAGTCTGAGAACATCTCGTGCATCTTATTACTTTTATCTGCAATCATAGCCTGAAAACATCAACGAGTTTAGAACTAATAAGGATGATTTTATTCACTTCTCAAATATTTGAACTTCTATGGATATCAATATAATGAAAACATTGCAAAGAAATAAAAGAATTTTTATTAATTAGGAGTGGCGCATCTTTTGGAATATAATACATCTCTGATTTCCTAGGGAATTGAATAATACAAGTGCTGAAGATGTGTTTTGAAGAACATTGTACAATTTTTCATGAAGACATTGTGAAAGTTTCATGATATATGTTGGTACAGAGTATTGATTCTGGATTAAACACTCCAAAATTAACCATAATTGTTCGATAATATTAAGGTCGGTAGATTGTGCCGGATAAATTAGGTGTTTCACTTCACTCTCAGATACATAAAACCAGAAATGGATAAGTTCCGCTGCATAAAAGGAAGTATCATCTAAAATTCCATCTGCAGGGAAAACACACACACACACACAAATATATATATATATATATATAAGCAATTCCTAGTAACAATAATATTTAGGGGTATAGTCTCTAATTGTCCATTTCTATTCAAAATAAATGTGAATTCTAAATTGATGATGATGATTGATAAAAATTGATCTTTTAATTGATGAAATAGTAAATAGAATTTTGAATAAGGTGCATCTTAATGCAAGTTGCTCTTTGGATTACTGATCTATTTTCAAAAATCATACATTTGTCTTAAGTAATTTTGCTATCCAAAATCCAAATATTTCCTATCATTTTTACTGTTCAGCATGAATGTTAAAATAGTGTTCTTGAATAGTTAAAATTAAGAATAATTAAAAGTGTTGTTTGATAGATGAACCCCTTTCAAAATATAAGCACGTGTCTTGAATATTTTTTAGCTTTAAGATTTGAATATTTCCAATCAAATTAATGTGAATATCAAAATTTTTAATAAATAAATAACGTTTTTAATAAAATGCTAGTTAGAAAAACCTAATTATTTGACAGATGAGCCTCTTTCAAAGTACAAACACGTGTCTTGAACATTCTTTATCTCCTAAGTTCACTATGTTTCTATCACTATCTCTTCTAAATCCTATCAAGATTCTTTAATAGATAGAATAAATAGTTTTCAAATAAAATGAAGGTTAGAACGAGCCAGTTTTTTGACAGATGAATCACTTTTGAAACGCTAACACGTGTCTTGAATAACCTTTATCGCTTAAGTTCAATGCCATTCCAAAATACTACTTGTAAAAAATAAGCAAGATTACCCATCAACTTCTTGATAAAAGAGTAGTATTCAATGTGAAGGCCATCTACATATCTCTGAATATGGAAGTTCCAAACTTAGATGGCCGAGTGGCCGATGAGAGATGGTGATTGCTTCCAAAAAGTTTGATAAACAGGTCACTGAGATACGATGAATTAAAACGGACAGGTTAAGAATCTCAAATTGCGATATCATCTTTCTGGTATGTCAAGCACTTGCAAATTATTTGCACTGCATTCGAATTTTGATTTAAAAAATTACTACTTGTTAAAAGACATATGGCTTCAGTTTTCTGGTTCGTTTGCTGTAGAATGTTTCTAATTCGGCTGTAATGGGTCCTTGACAAAGATAGTTCAGAGATTTGGCGGGTAACTGAACATATGATGTTAGGGAATTGTGATACCGTTTTAAAATTTACACTGTGCATCAACCGTATTTTTTATTTATTAACGAACTTAGATAAATAATAAAATTCCCCAGATGTTTTTAAATTTAAAATATATACATATGATTTTATATTTCGGGAAATTAATTAAGAAATATTAAAAAATTATCACATATATGATCAAACTAAATTTGTACATTTCTTAGTTTGATGATTGAGACTGTTGCTGTAAAATCCTAATGTAACTTATATTATATAATTTTGTCCCATGAAATCCACTATGTGCTTTCATATATCAAACTCAGGAAATAGTTTGTTGTATGAAATCATTGATGCAACATCCACATGTACATTCATATTACACTGAACATGTTTCTGAAACTGAAGATATTCTGGACATGTTAATGTATTGGTGAGTTTACCAAGAATAACTTAATGGTCAAGAATACTAGGTGGTACAATATCTTGTCACCGCGATTTTATAGCCCCTTTATCGCATTCGCTTATACACGTATGACTAATAAAATAATTTATAAAGATCATTTTAATTTTCAAATATTTACTAATATGAATTCTGTCAAAGAGCTATATGGAAGATAATCTTAATATGGTTACAATAATAGACGAAACCTTAATATAATACACAAAATCTTAATACGGTTTCTTGCGGTATTGAAATATGTTTTAAGTTATGAACGAGCATTTCTATCAAAACACAAAAGACAAAAGCTGTTATTTTCGTTCGCTTCAGAGATTCCATAGATTTTTAAGTGTAACTACGCCGTTTGAAATACCATTTAAATTCCTTTTTGTCCGACGATTCATACATTTGATAACTGAACCTGTCAGTAATATTGGCCAAAATACTAGAAAGCTTAATAATAAAAATTTTGATAGACCTAGTACAGTACTTTCCTTTAATAAAAACTTGAAACTTTTGAGGATACCATGCATTAAGGATGTATCAGTAATATAAATGGCTGCGATATCTAGAATTTTTCATGATGATACAATAATTTTATTTACTGTACCAGCACCTGAAAGTCAAATTTTTGCCAAATTTTTTATGTTTAATTAACTTACCACGTCTAGAGGCACCTTTCTTCCATACAAATGGTACAAATAGTGGGGTTGCTTCAGGTCTACTGGGTCTTTGTAATTCTTCTGGAAATCGAAAGTGAATTCAAGCGAAGAGTAAGTATCGGTGTCTGGGCCTAATTCTAAAGCATTTGTGATGGGTCGCTCATCTACAAGTGTCAGGTAACGGCTGAAATTCAAAAATAAAACTTCATTCACTACCGTAACTGATCTCAATATTTAATTATTTTTATACTGTATTGTTTTATAGCTTTAAATGAATTTAAATTAACATAGAATGCATCATAATACGGATTATTCAATCCTGAACACATAACACACAAACCACTTAATATGGTAAATTACATATTGTGTCACTTAAATGGCAGATGATTCATCATAAATAATAATTATGATCACTGACGTCTTCAACGAGCTTGTCTGTGACAAATGTCATAAGCAACAACAGCAATTATGAATTTTAAAAAAATAAAATGAGAAGGTAATTATAAACTTTCAGATAAGTTATCTGATATAAAGTAAAGTAAGGAAAATCCTTCTAATAGTCAAATTCGATATCTCTGATGACTTTTAATATTTTTACCTCACAATACCGCCCTCCCTCCCAAAAAAATCCCAAATTTTGTATATAAAAGAAGAAAATGACTTTAGAAAAATAGTTATATGAATGAAACTCGACATCAATGATTTGTCATCAAAATTGTAGGTTATTCATTTGAAAGCAAATCCATCTGCTTGTTGGTATATTCCTCTCTTTTTCGTGTTAAATTCATCCATCTGTCACTCAAAAACTAGATACTTATTATGCTGAATAAAATAGAAAAATCAAAAGGAAATTTACTTTCATCTGCACTTTATGCGTGCATAGAAAACTAGCTTTTCATCAATTGATATCAGCGCATTTATCAAATTAACATTTCAATTTAATGCAGTTGCATTTAATGCGCATGTGAGTACGAGAAATAAAATACGACAGTTTGATACATACACGATGTTTACTGCTTGTATTTACTCAATAACAGCCCAAATAATATAAATTATAGATCAAATCCATCAATGAACCAGATGGAGTGGTCTCCTCAAAATTTTCTACTATTCTCTGTAAAACCTTTTCATAGCAGAGAAGGCCTTGAATGATATTGACTTACAATAGTTACGAAATATTAATTTTTCGTGTGAAATTTTCCTTTTTACTGAATATATCGTCTCATTCTTGGCGAATGTTTCAGTGGCATGTGTTTAATAGTATACGAAAAACCAGTTTGTACTTTGACCAGCTTGTACACACACACTCAGACATATATATATATATGTGTGTGTGTGTGTGTGTGTGTGTGTGTGTGTTTGTGTGTGTGTGTGTGTGTGTGTGTGTGTGTGTGTGTGTGTGTGTCAGAAAGTAATAAATCATATTAGTTATACCATTTATAACTCAAGAACGGTTGTACCAATTTTAATATTTGGATTTTTGGATTCGTCTCAACCCCGAATAGCAGATTACGTATTAAAATACTGTAAAAGTTCACGAAAAAATCAACTATCAAGTCAAATAGGATAAAAAATAGGAACAGCCATACTTGAGTTATAAATGACGTAACTAAACTGTTGATTGATTCTATTTATATGAATAAAAGAAAGTCTTAAATCTTGTTAGCTACCCCATTTATAATTCAAGAGCGGTAGTGCCGATTTTAGTGATTTTTTTTTGGACCCGCATAACAGAGTAACCATTAAATTATCATGTAAAAGTTCGCGTAAAAAATCAACTATCAAGTCAAATATGATTAAAATTGGAACAGCCGTTTTTGAGTTACAAATGGGGTAACTACACTGCTCATTAATTGTTAAGCGGTACGAAAATCGCCTGATAAGCTAGTTTGATATTAAGATCCAATACCAAATTTCATTCTTCTAGCTGAAAGCGTTTTTGAGTTATATTTGTCACAGTCAGACAGACATTTTCCAAAAATGTGTTTTTCGAATTTAGAGTGATCTGAAACGTAGAGATTCGTCAAAATCTCTAGTTCGAATTTTAATTTTTTGGCAATTTCTATACTTTCTCTATGCTACTTATAAGAGAAAGTTAAAGAAGTAAATTGCGGGCACGCACAAAGTTCAATTCTTTATATTTGCAGTAGTATCTGAATAAGCCAGTGACAGCCACTAAACTGGGGTAATCACTTTTTGTGTAGCCGATATGTTGCGAGGCTTCCGACCCAAATTTTCCAAGTTCTTTTCCAAGCCACCACCAACTTACCACATATTTATTACAAAAATTTATTACAAAACAGTTCAATAATGTAAATTATAGATAAATCCTTTAATAAAAAGAGATTATGTTCATTACCTATTTCCTTCCCTTCACCTTATCATAAAGAAACTTTGTGCACCATATAATTTTTTTTTAATTTTTAGATAAACGGGAAAGGCATATTTCTGAAAGAGCGCACACTGCACAAACGTGAGAATATATTCAGAATTTAAAATGTTCTCAATTAATTAAAATTCCTTTTTATTTTTGAAATAAAATAGAATAATAAAAAATTGTCAATATTTTAACAATTATTGTACTTTTAAAATTCAATTTTTTTCCTCCAAAAACACTTACTTGATTTTTGCAGCAACAGTTTGTCCTTCAAGGGGATATGGAGTGTAAGCAGTTTCTCCAACTGTGTATATTTTCTCAATGACGTAGTTGTGGCGGTAACCGCGGATGTTGTATTTGTATTGGGCATTACCATGCAAAGTGTGCTGGATAATGACAAATCATAAAAATTAGGGAGACACATGGGATCATACATATCACATTTTCACTATGAAATAACAGTAGAATTCGTGTAATAGGACTTCAACGGGGATAGGAGAGATTCAAATATGTCGGTTTCAATTAATTTCAAACGATAATAATAAAGAAATCGGAATAGAAAAAAAAACTTGTTTAAAATTAATGAAATTAAACCTAAAACATACGGAAAATTGTAAATAGTGTAAAATTTACGTGAAAATAATTGCATTACATATATATATACACGTAAAAATTGGATATGATAAATAATGTGGCTGCTTTTTCTATTTAAAGGATATAAAAAGGGCTATTCTTTTAAAGGACTTTCAAAGAAGGAGTTTTTAAAGGGCAACAATCAAAGAGGATGTTGTTTTAAAGGACAATAAAAAAGGTAATTTTTTTGAAGAACAATCAAAGAAGGAATTTTTAAAGGGCAATCAAAGATATTCTTGTTTTAAAATACAATCAAGGCTGTCTTATTTTAAAAGACAATCAAAGCGTGTACTGTTTTAAAGGAAATCAAAGACGGATTGTTTTAAAGGACAATCAAAGAAGGTCTTGTTTTAAAGGACAACAAAGAAATCTTGTTTTAAAGAACAGCCATGGAAGGTATTATTTTAAAGGACAATCAAAAAATATAGTTTTAAATGACAATCAAAGAGTATATTCTACTAAAAAAAAATCAAAGAGGGATTGTTTTAAAGTGCAATCAAAGAGAGTATTGTTTTAAAAAGCAATCAAAGATGGGTATTATATTAATGGGCAATCAAAGACGAGTTGTTTTATAGGACAATATCATTTTATTTGAAATGAATACATTAAGTTATCAATCCACCTCAAACTATTTCATTTCAATTATTATTTTTTTAGGGGGGAAAGGGTGGATTTCTCCTAAAAAAATTGAAAAATTGAAATAGTGAGAGATTTTCACTGACTAGAGATAATTATAATTTATACAAATAAATCTTTTAAATTGTCTAGAGTATTTTTTCATTATTCCCTTCTTAAAATTATATTTATATTATCCTCTTTTGGTATAAGCTTACACTTTCCTTTTATAAGATAGTTCAATAAAAATAGTTTTGCCTCATTACTTTTTAGTACTTCTGAGTACTTTTAAACAAATGGTTTTATTATCTTGGTGCCTCATGCGGATATTTAGCCCTGTTTAAAAAAAATCAAGCTCCGATTTTTTTTTTCAGTTTATGATTATACTTTTGAAAATTCTTAGTATAATAAGATCAGTATGGTATCAGTATATATTTATAAATAAATATTAAAATTTCATTAAACTAAATTAAAATCGATAGCAAAAGCGTTTTATTACATGAGTACGTTCCCACTTTAAGTAAATTATTCTAGCACATTTTGAAGGAAGTTACAACTTAACAAAAACAACCAAAAGCACTTGTTTGCTTTATTTCTAGCCAAAAGTCCTAGAACAAACATTCATACCTAAAAACCGAAATAGTATTATTAGATTGTTGCAACGGTTGCTACTTTCTTGGTTATTTTATTTTATTCCTTTCTTTATTTTATTTTATTGAAGTCAAGTGAGTTAAATAAAATCACTCATAATATTTTTTTTCTCATTGAACTTACCGATCTCTCATGGGAAGCTTGCCCACATTCGTGTCCATAGAAAGTTCCATACACTTGGTTTGGATTAGAATTGCATTTGTGATAGTTTCTCACTTTAGTGACATTCAGAACGATGTTGTTTTGTGGTGTCTTGTGGTAGGGGTGGTGTTCGATGACATAGGCGGTTTCGCAGTCACCTAATACTCCTTTCTGAAAAATAAAAGAAATAAGGGATTTTTTTTCTAGTTTCTGAATTTCTTTATGAAAAATTTGTTGCTCTAATGCATTGTGTTTCATTTTTTTTTCATTGTGGGTAAAATAAAATCCAAGTATTGTTTTTACGATAGAGATAAAACATGAATTCCATTTTATTTTACTGTTTGTTAAGATTTCTCCTTAATTTTTAAGTTAATAATTTGAAATAAAATTTGTATATTACGTCGTTAGCATATAGCAATATTTCAGGACAGTTAAAATTACGTTTAGCTTTTTAAAAAGCTTTCATTTATAAATTAAACAAGTAAAAAAAGAGAAATTGGGTTCCAATACATGAAGTGGTTGAAAAATTCGGAAATTATCACATTAGTATAAACTTTCATTTATTCCAAATGGTATTAAATTTAATTTAAATACCCTGAATTGTGTAGAATTTTAAATAATTGTTCTGAGGCATTCCAAATTTGAATGAAATATTCAAAATGGTACATAAATTTGAATTATAAGGCGGGTTGGATTGTTCTACTTTTGATTTAAATATTCTAAGTTGAAATGAATTTTAATTAAGTGACCTGAATTGCCTCCGAATTATACCGAATTTTATCAAAAAGTAGTGGATTATTCCCAATTGAAATTAAATGCTTTTGATTGTATTGAAATGAATTTAATTTTTCCAGATCTTTCTGAATTTCAAAATGCTCCTTAAATTTTAATAATTAATTTTAAGTTGCGAGTTAAAATAATTGATGTTGAAATATTTTTTTTAATTTTATGATTATATACTTTATCATAATTTCGATTATACATTTTTTTTAAAGTTAACTTCTGAAGAATTTCTTTTTCCGGATTTTACCATGAATTGAATATAATAGTCATTATTTGCGAGAAAAAAGTTTTTTAAAAAATGAGTATTTTAATGATTTTGAGGCTTATACAAAAAAGGGATGCAGGGCATATTAATTTCAATGTTTTGTCAACCTAATTTTTTTTGCAAGATGAAACACGTTTTAATTAACTTTCCAAACATTCAAAATTACCATGGACAATAAGGTGTTTCTTTTGAGTAATGAAAATTTCTTGGGATTGAAATATATTCCAAATTATTGAATAAAATAATAACTTCTCACACCATCCAATTAGAAGTTTTGAATTAGCTGGGACTGTCCGGTTTTCCATTGTTTAATTTCGACTAACTTTTACCTTCCCCTTCCAGCCTTTTTTTAACAATCTCTTTTTAAAACACTACGTCAATAATTTCAAACTTATTTTCTATTAAAATCTCAATTGTAAAGCTTCAAGATGTGCATGTTGAAAAGGTCTCTTTTCGTTCTTTACCTCGTACACTTTGTAGTAATGTCTATCCGGATCTGGTTTCTGAATATCGTTGTCTTCAGTGGAAATGGAGGCTTCTGCTTCGTCAAAGTTGAGATTGAAAAGAGCGATCAACCCCCTCTTGGCGTTCACAGAAAATGAAGGCTCACCCTTGGTCACTTCAAAGTGGGTCACCTATAAACAGAAAAAGATTATTAAATTAAGTGGTAACAGGAGTTTTGTATAACGAAAAAGAAGCCTCTGGAATTCAACACTAATCCATTTCATGAAAAGTTTATTAAATATGTATTGAATAAGGAATTGAATTCTTTGCAATAAATGTAATATCATATTTATTATATAACTTTCCACTTGTATTAAATATCTATAAATTAAATAAAAATTTATAAAAATATTTAAAAATAATGTAGTTGAATATTTTAGTATATTATTATTTGATAGATATCTTAAGATTTTTTTTATTACTGGCTTTAACTATTTTAGATTTATTACGGTAAGATTCGTTTAACATAGGATTGATTTCAATAAGGCTCATCTAATTAAAACTAATTATGAGAAGGCTTATTTTATTAAAATAAAATTTAGTAAATTCCTTTAAATTAAGAGTAATTTCAAGGAGATTTATCTACATAAATTAATTCAATATATATCTTATTTCAAATCATTTTAATATTTGTCTTATTAATATTTTCTACAAGATTCGTCTAATCAAGGGTAACTTGAGTCAGATTCGTCTAATTAAGTATAATTTCAACAAAATTTGTCTAATTAAAAGTAAATTCGGAGGAATTCGTCTCATTAGGAATAACTCCATTATGGGACATCTAAGGTCTCCGTTGAAAGTTTTCTTTCACATGAATGAATCAAAGCTAAAGCATATATTTTCACCCCGTAACGAAGTCCTAGTAAGTAAGAATACGTTAACTTCATGAATGGCGTTAGTTCATCCTTTTCCTACCATTATTAAATTTAAAATACTAAAAAATGGTGTGATAATTATTTATACAAAAAATGCCTTTAAATGCCAAATGCAGTGTATTAAATGGAGTACTTACAATTCCATTCTTTCGGTAGACTTTGAAAGGCTTGTGCAGAGGACTGTCGGGCAAGTCCTTATAATCAAAGGGTTGCCTCACCACATTTTCGAATTCGCCATTGAATTGAGATTTCTTAATGTTTTCAACCTGTGAAAGAAAGTAAAAATAATTTTATGAGTGGATAGAAGTAGGATAACTATGTTTTTAGAATTAAAAAAAAAAGACACAGCCTAATTTCCCAATTATTGTAGTTTCTACAATGAATTTACATTACATCTTCAATATGTTAACTTTCAACTTAAATCAAAGAGTAAATATCTGTAATTTTTTCAAATCGTATTGAAAATATCGCATTAAAGATGTAAAATTTTATTTCATAATTTATTCATTTTTTCTGTGTTCAAAGAAAAATAAATGAAAAAATCCATTTAGATGTATACTAGCAGTGTCATCACAACGTTGCTAGTGACTTAACAGGAAAAATTAACTTTGTAAACCGTAACTGCTTTTCTTGGCCCTCTAGCGACAGGTGACATGAACAATCAGTTTAAGTCTTGGAAGCAAGCATAAAACATAACGTTTCCCCCGAGTATTAACTTAATTTATATATGTTAAATGTTATTGTCCCAAATAGTTTTGTCCCCTTGTAAATCTTGTCCTTTTACGTCATTAATTATATATTTAATTGACATGATTTATTGATTTTAATCATCTTCCCTGGCATAATTTAAACTTTGGCACCCTTGCGGTCACAAGTTTAAGTAATTCAATTGTAGTGCAATTTAAAGAGGGATATTTATTTCGGTCAACAGAAGACTCTCCTTCCCTAAGTGTGGACATTCTTTTTCTGCTTTTCGCTGACCGAACGTTTCTTTCCTGTAAATTTTCACTATCCGCAACAAACGAAGTGTTTTAGCCTTTAATGTGCTCAGGCCATATTTGGATTTTCTTTTTCTGAACATAATCAGTTTTGAATCGCCGTTTCAAATGTATCGCATATCCATACCACTTGTTATTTGCGCATGTGCAGTTTGGGGTTTTAACATATGCGAGGACAATTACTGCTGTTTTACGCATGCGCAAATCGTAGATGGAACTAATTAATATCTCATTTATTAAACTTTTATTTTATTTTGATATGACTTCATTATATTAAAACCTTTCCCGATAAATAACCTTCAAAATAGTGTAAATATCTCTTATACCAATTAAATATTACTCGAGTGTTTCATTTTCGAGCATAACAGACACTTTCAAGAGACTTCATTTTATACTATGTATGAATTAAATACATTTTTTTATGGATTAAAATAAAAATAATACTAAAAAACATATTTCATTAATAATATAAAAAATGAATTTTTAAAAAATTAAACATTCCTCATTAATCACGATTAATTAATGAATCGAAAAAAAATCCGAAATTCTATGCTTCTATATCAAAATAAGGCTAATTAGTAACATAAGTCGGCTAGAAACCTGTTTACATGTTTGGAAATGCTTATTAACTTAGAAAAAAAATAATGGTATGCATTCAATTTAATTACGGAAGTGAAATGTTGCTTTTAAAGGAGGATGTTGTTCATTGATGGAAAACAGTAGAAAGTAGTCTGTAAAAAAATCGCATCCTTTCAATAACTAGTAATTTAAATCTTGGGTTAATATGTTTAGGAACAATAAATCGCAAACCACAATTTGATTCTGTTTTTTTCTGCCCTTAATTATCATCACTTCAAAAAATGATTAATAATTAATGAACAACGATAATATTTAGAGGAATATGCACTCTGACAAAGACTTTGTTATTAAATTCTCCTTTAAAATCTCCTCTCTTCTGAATGAGTAACTGAATGGAGGTCTCCTAAATTAGTTTTCCTCTAAGAAAAAAAATACGAAATCAAATGCACTACGAATTTCTGAATGCGCAACGTATGTCAATATATCAAAACGAAATCAAATTAGCCGAGATATTCCAGGAACTCTGACGATTCGCATACACTTAACATTACTCTATACTCTCGTTTCTAGAACTCATGAGGCCTGCTTTCCAATTTGGTATAGATGTAGATGGATTTTATTTAAAAAAAATTATTCAACAATCAATTTGAAATAAATAAACAAATGTCAAAATAGGTATACATATTACTGATAAATATTATAGAAAAGACAAATACTAGAATAAAAAGTACTTCAAAACTGGATGGATGAACATGATAATGTATAGTAAGAATATAAATATAACGTAAATAAAAAATTCATTGAGGGAGTTAAAGGATATATCATGAGTAAAATGAGAGGTGTATTAAATGATATCCTAATCAGGTTAATCTAACCGCAACAGTTCTCCATGATCAATTAGAAATCTAATCATATTTATGATTTTTTTGGAAGAATAATTACTAAGGACTCATTTATACCAAAGGCTTTCTAACAAAGAAGAGGGTTTTAGGAGGTGCCATGGAAGAGTAAAAAGGCAGGATGTCGCAAATTGAATGGGATCGCCAACTTCTCCACAATAGAAATAGTCATCATCTGACAAATGTAAAGGGCGCTCAGATGACAAATTTCGCCTCTATAATGATACACTGGTCCATGAGCTTGATTAAGTAATGTAGATCAAATAAAATCAGAAAGAATTTCCCCCCAAAGCAAAACCGTTGATTTGATCACTGGTTCTTTTTCCCAATTTTCTTTTCGCAGCAGATGAAAGCTGTGACTTCTAAAAAGTCACCGATGCTCGCTTTTCTTCTCCTTCTCCTCATGCACCGATTAAATTTCAAAATATTAATTCTTTACGAATTTTCTGTGAGAAAATAAAATTCCATGCAATTGCAATCTAATGTCGCCAATTTTTATATGAAAGATCATGGCCCCTAGATAAATCGGCGCCCATTTTAAGTAAACCAGTGTTTTCAAGAAATATATATACA
This sequence comes from Argiope trifasciata, assembly GCA_026543055.1. Taxonomy (NCBI): domain Eukaryota; kingdom Metazoa; phylum Arthropoda; class Arachnida; order Araneae; family Araneidae; genus Argiope; species Argiope trifasciata. The sequence goes on along the minus strand of JAPMOQ010007589.1, from coordinate 475,305 downwards.
AGTAACATTTGATAGTACATCTTCTCCGGGTGAATCAGTATATAGTCGTGTAGATAAATTTAATCACATAGAATGGGCTTTTCGATCATTTAAAATAGAATTTCTTTTTGTTTAGATAAAATGTATTTCATCGAAATTGTGTAAGACTACTGGGTTAATACTATTAACACGGTCATCAAAAGTGGCCAATATTAGTTACATCAATGTGATATTACCTTTATAACAGCATAGTCTCCGTGTGGTTGTATAATGATATTGTTTTCGAAAGCATAGCCACTGTACTGCGGTTTGATTCTTGGATATCCGGTATACATCACTCCCTTGTAAGCGTACACATATTCTCGGCCATCGATGTACCCTAGCAAGAGCAAGTCAAATAATAGATCAGTGATTCTTCAATGATTTTATTTTTGTTATCATATTTTAATATTAATGGTACGCTAATTAAAGCATTAATAAATTCCACTTTTCAAGACAAGATTTTTTTAAATATTACAGAATTTGTATTTGTAAAAGGATTATTAAAAATTTCAATTTTAGTAATGTAAGTTTGGCAACATCTAAAATTTTAATCTTTTTTCACTTTGCTTTCATATAGTAAAAGGTGAATGCATTCATAAAGTATAAATGAATACATGTAAAGCTTCAAGCGGAATAAATAATTATGAATCAAAAATTATCTAATAAAATTATAATAATTTCTTTGAGAATTGTATTAATTTTATTTCGTTATTATTTTATTAATCTGCAGCTTGCCAATCAAATATTAGGAACAATTTTGGTTGAGAAAGATTTCGAATAAGGTTTATTTTCTAATTTTTTCCATTGACGAATTGTTTTCTAAGTTCAATAGACAAATATATTTTCTAAATTAATTTCAAAAATTATGCTTAGTCTTTTGAAGAAAAAATTAATTTAGTATTTGGTTCAATATCTATTCGAGAATTAGTTCAAGTCATTTTAAATTAATATTAATGGTGATTTGTGTTGATTAGACGGATGAAAAATTTTTAATAAACGATCATATAGCTGTGAACATGATAAAATCAAAATTCATTTTATAAAAATGTGATTAGAATTCCGATGAAATATTGCGAATAAATGAAATTATTTTTTTTACAATTACTTAATAAAAATTATTCGAATGCTTATTTTGTATTTTCCCCATATTTAATTCAGAATTATAATAATGGAGCCGAAACTTTTCATTCTAAAATGATTCATTCTGAAAAATATTTAATAAATGAAAATGGTTTGATATTTTTAAAAAAAAATCAAATCTGATGCATAAAAGTGGTTTATTTTCCCTTAACAATGCAACTCAAAATTCTTTAGAAAATTAATTAATTAATTATTGAATAATTCTGAATTCTGTGCTTTGTTCTTAATATTGCTATTTTTTTACATAATTTTCTAATTTTTCGGAGAAATACAGAATATGTTTTGAATTTTTCGTGGAAATTATCTTTTAAATATAAAAGAAAATTTTATGCTCACCTGTTGCAGTCGCAGTTGCTGAAAATAAACAAAAAAAAGACATATTAGTATCAATAATAATATCAAAGAAAAATAATATAAAATAAATGTTCTAAAATAGATAGTATAAAATAAGTATTCTAAAATAAATAATATAAAATTGGTGTTCTAAAATAAATAATATAAAATAAATGCTCTAAATTTATAATAGATAACACATAATTCATTATGGAAATCAAAAACACTTTATAAATTTTTAATAAAACATATTCTAATTTTTTTAAATACAATAATATCTTTTTTTTAATAAAAATTTAAAAATCTGTCCTTAAAAAATCGCTGTCTGTTCGTTGAAATAAAATTGTAAGTGTCCTTCCCCCCCCCCCTCTTCTTTTTATGCTTTATCAAAATTCAACTGATATATAAAGTAAAAATAAAAGCAAGTATATTCATGATTCATTAAATGTCTTTCAAAATTTGAATGAATACCCGAACTGCCGATTTATAAAAGGAAGGTAATATAATTTTAAGTTCATTCTTTAAAGTTCATATTATTATTATTTTTTTAAAAAAATATTGAAAATTGAAAAAATAATTCATAATTACATTAAACTTAAAATTATTTTTTCATTCCAAATTGATGAATTATGAGTAGTCCTAGCAGATTAATTAATTGAAAATATCAATTATAACCCAGATCATGTTGCCATTTAGGCTCTATCAAACTATCTCTAACTTAAATTAAAAGTTGAAATATTTAGAAATGCTTGTTCAGGGGATTATAACTAGACTATAGTCCAGAAATTTTTATATCAATGTCATATTAAATATACATTTAAAATCAAATATATACTTTTTTATTTGATAATAAATGTTAAAATATGCGATTTTAGTTTGAAGATAAAAACGTTAGTTCTAACTGCGATCCAACAAATTTAGGGAATTAATTTTACCTTACATTCTGCTCTAACTGCGATAAAAAATTCTTCAAATCTAGAAAGTCAGATAAATTTTGTATCGAATCTTAATCGGACGGGAAAAAAAGGAAAAGAAAATGGTCGACTTCTTTTTCGGAAAGATTTCCCATTGTAAGATTGGAAGATAAATATCTTTTTTGATCTCATGACTGAATCATTTTAAGCTCAATAAAAACTCAAAGATCAGTAAATATTCACATAATCATTAAGCATGAAGCAAGAAATAAATACATTAAAGGTAAATTCATACCTTAAAAATTTAGAATGCTCTTTCTATTAAAAAAGCACAAAATAATTTCATAAATGCATTTTATTTTATTTTTTGTTTTAAATTCAGCAACATTTCTATTACTATTCAACATTTTTTTAGATTGTATTTTAAGATTTATTCGTATTTTATTTAGGAAAATAACTTCAATATATTTCTGATTTCATTTTCCTTGTATTTTACTATTGTTATACAATTTTTTACAGTTAAAAGTGTTTTTCCGTTCTATCCAAAAAAAAGAAAACTTGAGTAATTGAGTATGAAAAATCAAGCAAATTTTTAGTTTGCTGATAATATTTTAAGTATTCAACTAAAAATGTCTGTTAAAATCAGCTAGGTAAGAAATCTATAGCATCTTAGCATTTCGATGAGTATAATTTTATATTTAAATATTATATATAAACTTCCAAATAAATGTTTATATTTATTTCTATTGAATTATTTTATTCGTATTTTATTTTGGAAAATTACTCTTTTGCACTTCTACATAGAGGATTGTTGATTCGTATAAGAATGTCATTATTATTTTTTTTTCTTTCATAAGTTTTATTCTCCAGCGTTTTTACCAAACGATTTTTTTTTAATGATTCAACATGTCAAAACAAATTCTAAATATAAATATCGGTTTCCCAAGATATTAATTCTCCTACATTTTCAGAGCGATTAAATTCCAACATACATTATGAAATAACATTTTTTTGCAGTTAAAAAATCGTCATTATGTTGCGGGAAAATTTAATGAGTTTTATTGCGAACACTACTCTTATAATTGGAAAAAGATCGGCTAGTTTAGAAAATCAATGAATACTAGATATAATATAGTAGAAGGACTTTTTGCAAAAAAAATAATTAATTGATAAAAGCTTGTAGTTTAATTTTTTATGAATTGGTATTCGCTTATTGTAAATGCAGTGCGACTTTTTTTCTGAGAACAAATTCTTGAATTCAAAATTCGAAGGATCGAAATTCGCAACGGAACGAGGTGTAGCGTGCAAGTTTGAAACCAGTTTGTTGCTCTCGTTTATAGGCGATATTTTTGCCATTTGTTGGAGTTCAAAGTTATGAAAAAATCTCCAACCTTATTTGGAAATGGGGCTTAACATTATTAAATGAGACCGAATTATTAATCATTTTATGGGTTCATTCATTGAATGTTATAAGAGAGACATTAAACGAGTCTATTTAATTCCATGTATCGACGCACATTTAACTTTAAAACATACTATTTTTTAAATTTAAATTTTATTTTTACTATTTTTTTAATTAAAATTTTTTTTAAATTTAAATAAAATCAGTGTTTTTTCATTCTGACAAACTTTATGAAAATGTGTTTTTATTTATTTATTTGCCGTATTTGGTAACTGCTGGTTCACCGAGATAAATGGCAGCTAAAATTTTCAATTAAATACTTCATGCAATTTGCTATTAATAGCCTCTTAAGCAAAATATCTTTAAATTTCAAATTTGACTAGATATACAATTCATGCTATTTTAGAAGCATTACGGCGTTTTGTTCATTGTACTCTTCCTTTTCCTTATTTACATTCTGATCCCCAAAAATTCTGATTTTTAGTTCTGCTGTTTAATTCTAACAATTTAATAATGCAACCTAACCTGAAACAGCATAAAAGTTAAAAATCTCTTGTTTTAAATGGAAATTTAAAACATAAAATTTAACTTTTAATCTTTTGTAGATTTTTCCAAAAATTAATTAAATATATCTCTTGTATTTTTGAAATCGGCTTTGTCAATAATGATTTTTATTAAGAACATATATTTGATTTCGCTGTTTTGCATATTTATTATTCTTTGTGACAGTATTGATAGTAGTAAAATAAAAATATTAAATATAGACTTTTATCAGTACCTTTGGTGTGTTTCCTTACTTTTTTTGTTTTTGTATAATAATTTATGATATTCGCTAAGAATTCTTATGTATGGCTGTATTCTCGTTGGAAAATATTATTTATCAAAAATTGAGTAAATATAAGACGATTTTCATTTTGAAAGAAATTGAAATCCTTGAAAAGAATTTTTTTCAAACTTAAGTGAGGGGTAAAAATTGTGAAAATTATGAGTGATCAATGACAAAAATTGTTCTTCATTTTTAATTGAAATTCTCATTTTAAAAAATCGCTCCGATTTGCACATTCCAATTGTCCACAGTATATATGAGCCACGATTGTTAGCTTTAGATTAAACGACCTAATCTGTAGAGTATCAAAAAATAACATACATTTATCTTTATAAATAGTAAAGATAAATATCTTGAACTATGACTGCTCGCTGTCAGTGTTTGTATACAAAACTACATATGCAGACACTCTGTATATATAAATAATATAACTAAATAAATGTAATAGATGGATGGTAATTTGGTCAATTACACTTATTAAAGCTTTAATAAAGTATATTAATAATTTCATAATTCATAGAATTTGTCTAGTTTGAAAATAAGTTTATTTGGAATTTGGTCTGATGATAGCTATATAATTAGCATACTTGCACCTGAATCCTTTATAAGTTTTATAACCTAAGTGTGCACGTCGATTTCTATTTTTCAAAATAATAATAACAAGAAGCAATTTAATGAGAATGAAACTATCTTACCCTAATTTTAAAAATTATTTTTACTAAGTACTATGATTAATTATAGATATTAAGCGCTATAGTTGCAACATTGGTACGCAATAATAAAATGTTTGTAATAAATAACTCCCCTAATAATGAAAGTTTACTAACCGATTTTAATTTTTCAAAATAATAAAAAGAAGAAAGAAGTTTAAGAGAATGAAACTATTTGACTCAATCCACTAAAATTTACACTCAATATCAAGCGCAATGGCATGCAATGACAGCATGTATGTAATAAATAGGACTTTATTGATAACTAGCCGCCTTTGGCGACCAGCTGGTTCGCCATGAGTAAAGCGTTCTAAAATTTTCAATTAAATCACATATTCATTAGCCTTGAAGTAATTCCGGGCATTGATTGACCTGAAATTAATATTTTCTTTAAGATGATGGACTGAAAGTTCTAAAAGTACACTTTTTCCTAATAATATTCTTTAATTTTATAAATTAGTCAGTTTTAACCATCGGTTATGCTTTCAAAATATTAAAAAAAGAATTTCGATGATGTTGCCAAAATATTAAATATGTTTTTTTAAAGAAAGCGAGAAAGGGGAAAAAAAGAATTAAATTAATGATAGAGATATTGCAAACGATTACATAAATATGCCATGAAGTCGGGATTCCAATGCATATCCTGTCTAAATTCGATCAGGTTTACCGTAAAAAAGATTTATTGAATTAATTATTTACCTTCATAGAATCCTTTTACAATCATAGAATCCTTTGCTTTGCATTTATTTTTTTAGAAAATATCACATTTTATATTTTTTTTTATTTTATCCAGTCACGTGCTAAAAGTTGCATTTCTGTAGATTTATTTTGCGATGATATTTTTTTTTATTTGAACTTCCGGCATTCTTTTATTTTATCCATGTGCTAAAAAAACATGGTTAAAATATTTCTTTAAAAATTCGTTAAAAATAGAAGCTTGAGTTTTACATTAAAACACTGATACCATTAGAAGGCTAATTTTTTAATCTTTAAATTGGTGTAAAAATCATGTTTATGCGATCGTATTTTCGGAAGTTATAGCGGAAAAACGTCGAAATGTCGCTTAAATTTTAATTAACTCAAATTCTAATTAAAAATTCGAAAAAAGGGCTCCGAGGTGCACATTCCGGACCTCCAAGGTATACATGTACCAAATTTGGTAGCTATAGGTTCAACGGTCTGGCCTGTAGAGCGCCAACACACACACACATTGAGCTTTATTATAAGTATAGATATAGATGAAAGCGTGCACACCAATTTTCATTTTTCAAAATAATAACAAGAATAATGTAACTATTTGACCCAATTTTTTAAATATTTATGCTAAACATTGGGATTATTTATTGATGCTAAGCACTATAACTGCAGCATAGGCATGCAATGATAAAATGTACGTAATTTTTTAAAGATTTATTTCTTTAAAAAAATGTCTACAAATGAAATTATTTTTGAGTCTTTCAGAAAAACCGTCTGCTTAATTTCTAATTTCGGATTATGAAGGTGTTACTTACCAGCTACCGCTGCCAGTAGAAGAGTGAGTCCCAGCATGATTGCACCCGACTCGAGTCTGCACCCCCACTCGAGAGTTTTTATAGCCGGGTGAGAGCAGACTTTGACTCCCTTCTTGAACTCGAACTCTCCCCTCTGCAGAGAAAGGTGAACATCGGGTCAAAGAGATAAGATGTGGGCAGCGCACCGGAGTGGATAATCTCCTCGGTATCTCGTTCTCGGATGATCCAGGCATCGTTTGTTGACAGCCGCAAGTGTGTTTTTGTGTGATTTCTTGCGACCTAGAAAAAGAACACACTTTGAGAGTATTAATATCTCGGTTATCTTACAAGAAAAAAATTAAATATTAATACATTAAATAATATAAAAATAAAACAATTAAATGGGTTATCCATGTGGAATTAATTTGATTGAAAATAACAAAATAGTTTTAATTAAATTAATTTAAAATCACAGTGATTATTTACAAATTAAAAAAAATACTTTGAAATATGCTGGATTTTTGTTTGGGAAAATGTCAGCTCATGTTCGCGGCACGGTGGCAGTCTGTTTTTGTGCTTCAAGCATTTGTTAAGCTTATGGCAACACAACTTTTCCCATTATAAAAAGCTCGCAACTACATTCTCCTGGCACTTCGCAGCAAAAGGCAACTAGAACATTCTTGCTTTTATAAAACTGGGATCTTAAGGTTTGTTTTCAATAAACTATTTGTTATTTAAACTTTTGGTTATTGTTTACCATAACCACTTTACCTTAATTTTCACACCATATCTTAAATGAAATCAAGTACATGAAGTGATGATCTTGTAATATAGTCTTGATTTAAGGATCGATGGATTTCGGGTCCTAAATCTGACTCCACCAAGAATCTATAACGTGTACTCGAGTCTGGTTCACATTAAGTTGAACATTTAGAATCTAATGCCCATCGGCTGGTATGGCATGGAAGTTTGCTGTGAGGATAGTTGAATCGGGTACTAGAACACAACTAAAAAATTATACGACACTAAGAAAGTTATTTGTTGTTTCAAAAGACCATGATAATATTTAAAAAAAGAATAAATTAAATATCAAAAAATAAATCATGATTGTTGTTCTATAAAAATTAGTACATGAATAAAATTGAAAAGTTTAATGTTTTAGTTTGGAAATAAAAAAACTGCGTTGAGTGATATCATTCGGCTTCGAATTACAATATTAGCAGATAGATTACAATGATGTTGAATTAAGAATACTGTTGTATTGTCTTGTTTCCGACCAATGAAATAAGGGAGTAGAATTTCAGGCAATTCATTTATTTACAGCCATATATTTACATAAGAGCAACTGGTTCTAATCTAGGTTAAAATATTTGATATTTACACCATTTGGAAGTTCATGATATTTACACAACAGTCAAAGGTTGGAGATTTGTAGTGAAAAGAGTTCCTCATCAATTCTAAGAAATGATACCACACACACAAAAAAAAAAAAACTAACGGGTTGTTACTTAACACGGCTTCTCCAGGGTGGAGCGTAATTCAGCAGTTCGCATCAAAAAGTATCTTCTCTTCCTTTAAAAAGAACCCCGCATTTTATTTCTGTCCAATCTCTGCCTCTCACTTCCCATTGGTCACTTAAGCACTCGATCACCCAATAATTATTTAGCAAAATGCCCTTCTCATGGTCATCAATCGGCCCACGATTAGAATGTTCATCAATGATGCGCCCTCGTAACTGGCCGTTCAGGAACAGGCTTTAACAATAGTCCCTTTACAGTAGGAAACATTTAGCATCCACATGGCTTGACACTCCTTTCTCTTGAAAGTGCAATAAGTTCTCTTAAAAGATGAACCCCACGAAAGATAGGATCGAAAGATATTGGCGAAAGATAGGATCGAAACCTAAAATTTCCTGGGACCTTACGAATGGTAACCAGATGACATGACCACAAGACTAAAAGTGATCACTCAGTCTTGAGTATGTTATCTGGCTTATAAAGCTTCCACTACA
>JAPMOQ010007589.1:393512-457397 GCA_026543055.1 Argiope trifasciata | reverse complement strand
GTCATTAGATAGATGTACAATCTTGTAGGAGCTTACAAGATTGGTACTCCAAAGACAATCATTCAAATACACCAGGAAAAATCAAGAATTGGAAAATAAAATGAAATTGTAAGTGAATTTTGTTTACATTTGAAATCCAAAATATCTGTCTCATTCCCCAAATTTTGAATGGTTCAAATTTGGAAATGTGTGTGCATCATTGAATAAAAGGCAAACATCAACAGCAAAATGTCAGCAGGTACAAGTAGCGACTAATTATAAATCGGAGTGTTTTTTTTTTTTTTTTTTTTTTTTTTTTTTTTTGTTCTTGCAAATGCCAGTCTAAGATTTTCAGGAGATCTATGAAACGTAATCAATAAGTCATGACACAATATTTTGGAACTAGCATTTTGACATGGTCAAGATGATAGAATAGCACTCTGCTAAGATAAAATAATATAGATAGAAAAGGGATTAATCGCAATAAGGGACATGAGATTTGAACAGTTCCATTAGAAGGAAAATACTCACCAACCTTGTAAGTATTTCCTTTCAGTGGCCTAATACATTTTTGTGCAAATCAAAGAAAAAAGCATTTCAAAGAACTAACCCTGATAGATATTGGATTCTGCTGCTATCAAGCTACTAAAATCCCAATGCTGACTCTACAACATCGAAACATATTCTGTGAGCAAATGGCAAGTTACGATCATGGGACTCTAGAATAGTGAAAATGGTTTGCTTGGTCATAGAAAATTCAAGTTTTCTAAAAACATCCACTTAAGTGGTGACATTTGTTTGTAATTTCGATAAAAGTTATGAATAAATGCATAGCAGCTATAAATAAGACACATACTGGCTCAACAATGCCGTGGTGGATGTTATTATTGCCTGTGCTAAGCTCTCTGATTGTCTTAGACTTTGTAATCAAAGCGATGTCATTTACCTTAAAGTACTGCGGGATAAATTTTTTCCGAAATGTCGATGGTTAGGTTCAGCAAGACAGATCAGGATTTTGCCAATGTGCTTTCAAGAATCCGACTCAGAGCTCAAATAATTGTTTTTGCTTTAAATATTTGAGATATTTATTATAGCTGAGAATTTGGTGAGAAAATCTCTCGAACTTGTAATCCATTGTAGCATAATCTGTCCGACATGAGAAATATATATTTGGACACTCTATAGGCCATGGTACGGGACTTATAAGAAACTTAATTAATTTTATATGCATAAATTAGAAATTGGCCGTCGATGTTTTGGAGGAATCTGTGATATTCTAACTTTTTTAGGAAGTATATCTAAGCGATTTCTGTATTAAGATTCTAAAATAACTACAACCATAGTGCTTTAATGAAATTTTTAAAAAATGATTTTTATTTCCTGATTACTTATGAATACTTTTATAAACTATACATTTATATAGCTGTATCAAATGCAACTGGATAAACAGAAATTTAGTTATCTGGCCCGAATAATTATTGTGTTGTATGTGGGTAAATTTTAGAACTCTCTCGCTTATTTTTTTAAATCAATTCTATAGACAGCAATTTTGCATTATTGAGAAAAACATGTATATAATCTTAATTTCGCACCCCAGTTTACTTCAAAATTTCAAATAGATGAAGTTTGCTTTCACCAAACCATTATCTTTAGAAATTAGATTAAACTTCTCAATCTATATCATTTATTTTAAATCAAACTCTGGCACTGGCAATATCTTTTTGAGCAAATATTAATGATTTGTGCCATTTTTAGTTAAACAGTGACAATCAGCATCGGCGCCAGTTTAGTGTTATTGCAGATTATCCTCTGTGATAATTCTTTGCTTGCATATTACGAGACTTCTAGAACGTTTGGAAGAATTATCACTTGGTTAAACATTTTTGTTTTGCTTTTTATATAAATTGATATAATGTTTACAGTGTTTAAGCAACATTAAAAGTATTTAAAACTAAAAACTTTTTATTAAATTATAAGTATTAATGAAGTACAGGATATATTTAAGCACAGAACACGAACAGGATAATTTTTAAAAATTAGTAGCTCAATTAATAAAATGTATGTCAAATTATCTTGGAAAAATTAAAATTTAACATTCACAATCCGCTTGTTGAATATTTAAAAATCTCTCGTTACAATTAACTTGTCCTATTGTCGGTAGTTATCATTATAAGAAAGTTAGGATAGTAAATAGGAAATAGTATTTATCGCAATAGGAAAATTAGAATAGTATATAGAAAATAGTGTTTATCGTAATAGGAAAGTTAGAGTAGTAAGCATTTAGAATAATACTAATTCAACTAGGCAAATATTTTATTAAATTTAAAACTGTAGAAACAATTTCCTCCAAACTTTTCAGCATATTTTCTAACAAAAATAACTATTCCCCTTCTTCTGTATAAAATTCTGGACTTAGGTCTGAAACTGAAAGCTCTAAATGATGAGTTTTTAGCTTCTCATATATGTAGCATAAAGAAAATACAGTAATTGTGAAAAACTTGAATTCAAAATTTTGACAAATCTCTACGTTTTCGAAAAACACATTTTGGGAAACTGTCCATCTGTGACGAAGATAATTGAAAAACTCATTGAACCAGGTAAATGAAATTCGGTATACAAGCCTAAATTAAAATTTATTGATTTCTATCAAATGTTGAGCAAATCCCGTTCAGAAGATGTCTGTCTATCAGGGAGTTCGATATAAATTGGCACTGTAGTTGCAAAACGAAAATTGTTACGTAGATAAATTCTGTGTACCGATTTAATAGATATAGTATATAAGCCTACAAAAATTTCTATAAATACCAACCAGAGTTTCACCGTCTCTCGTTCTGTACTTTCAGAAAGTATAAACACGATAACTCAAAAATACAATAACTTAAATATATCAGATTTGGTGACTTTAAGTATAGTTTTATGTCAAATTTCTTTGGGAAGTACCCTTCTAACGCACGAACTAATTTTAGTTTTGGATAGATTTAATAGAACTTTTGAATTATTGGCCAAAGTACTTCCCAAGGATCACACTATATATTCAGTAAAAATGGTAAATTCATGCCAAAGGTTAATATTTCTTAAATATTGTATGAAAAGCAAATCTTTCACTGGGATATATTCTTTATTAAAAAGTATGCGACGAAGTTTTTAGGCAAGGTTACTTTCCAGGCGTGTTTTCAAAAGCTGCGTACCTGAAGATGTGCTTCTTAATAAAGTGAAGTGAATTGAATTTGCACTTTGGCCTTTTTTTGTATATCAATTTAAATAAAAAATTTTCACATAGCTGGAATTTTCGAAATAAAAATGACAAACTAAATTTCGTCTATTTAGATCGAAGCGTTTTTGAATTTTCGTGGTTTGAAAAATGAACGAGTGAGAGTGAAGAACAGTAAATTCCTTTTCAGATTTGAATGAAAATTTCGTGCATGGATCTACCATTAATCTGTTGAAGTTTTGCGCCTGCATTGCAATAAACTTACTTCCTATGTATATATTTTTTAATATGATAGAATTCGTTGAATTTTTAATAAAAACAACTGACCGAATTTCCTCAACCAAACACAAATCATTTTTGGGCTATTGTGTTCTCAGATTGAAATGTATTATTTCATGAATAGGTTTTTGAATTCAGAGATGTCGAAAATATGGAAATCGAACAAATTCTCAAGCTCAAAAGTTTAGAAAATTATAATGCTTTTTTTTAATGCGCTTCGTACTTGAAGAAGTAAGAAGATAAAAATATTCGAATGAGGCATTCGTTTCATACTTCGCTTAAATATGAAAGAAATTGTCTTTAAAATTAAGACAAAAATTGTGTCTTTGAAACCTATATTATTGCTATCATATGGGTATTAGATATAACTCTAAAAATGGGTTTTTCGAGTTCTAGATAGCCTGGAAAGTGTAAATCCATGAAAACATCATGATTGTATATAATTTACAGCCCTAACACTTCCTTGCATTCGGTCGAAATCTTACCTTACCTTCGTAAATAATTCGAGACCTTGAGTAAATCAGGGACTGTTTTACATGACATTGGCAAACAGCAGTTAGGGAATAGAGATGTTTGAGGTGAATCTTGCAATTTTACTGAATTCATCATTTTGGGCTTCCAATTTACAATTGATTCAAACCGAAATTTCATATGGAATTACATTTATAGTCATACTTTTACATGCATGCAAAAGTACATGCCACCAGAAAGTCAACCTATTGAGAAATTTAACCCAAAGTTTTATACGAATCTCCCCTTTAGTTACTAAAAATTATTTGTCATATTTTATGTATGCAGCTCTTTTTTTTTTTTTTTTTTTTTTTTTTTTGTAGTTGTCGTACTCAATTCTACTCAAACTACCAGGCAGACTTCTATGGAAGGGTTTCGTTCAAACTTTGAAAGAAATCTACAAAGTTAATCTTAAGTGCTTTACCAAATTTCATCTGTCTAGATGAAAACGTTTTTCAGCTTTCCTGGCCATAGACGAATAAACGTATAACATAAAAGATTTTTCGCTATCTTGAAAAAATCTAAGATTTGTGAAAATCTTGAGATCGAATTTTATAATGATTAAAACAATGCATTCTTTCTATAACCTTTTTAAATGTTTAAGTAAAATATGAACTTAAATAGTAAAAGGATCTTTTGTATAATAAATTTTTATAATTTGTCATGAAATTACATAAATTAAATCGTCTTCATTCTAGAAAAGTGAATAGTTATTCTTCTTCATCAATGAACAATTTGTAAAAAATAATTTCAAGATCCTAATAAGATTTTATGATTTAACTCGAAACTATATTAAAAGAATCGACTTCTTTCTAGAAAAGTGGGAAATATATCCTCCTTTATCAGTGAACTATTTATAAAAAATAATTTCAAGAAGTTAGAGTTAAAAATATTTGCTCGCAATATATTTATTACAAAACCATGTTGACTAAAACAACTGTATAGTAAATTTTGGAATAATGCAATAACATTTTATGATTTAACACGAAATTGTATCGAAAGAATAGCCTCCATTCTTAAATAAATGAGGTAATACATCATTTTCCATCAATAAACAATTTGTAAAATATAAATTCAAGATGTTAGAGTAAAAAATCATTACTCGTAACAATATCTATTACAAAACCATGTTGCTTTAAACAACTGCATAGTAAATTTTGAAACATATTTGTAATTTAACTTGAAATTACATGAAAAGAATTGCCTTCTTTCTAAAAATGTGGGCAAATGTATCATCCTCCATCAACAAAAAATTTGCAACTTTAAGATATCATAGTTAAAAATATTTGCTCGTAATATATTTATTACAAAACTATGTTGAACAAAACAACAGCATAATAAATTCTGAAATAATCTTATAACTTTTTATAATTTAACATGAATGTATATTAAAAGAATAATCTTTCCAGAAATATGACCAAATAAACCCAACCATGAACGAAAAATGAAAAAAAAAAATTGTTCGTAATAACATTTACGGCAAAATCGTGTTGAGTGAAAAAACCGTAACTGAAAATTCTCGGATAAAAAAGCGATTAAGTTCCTACTCTGCTTCAAACATAGCAGTCTTTTTTTTACGTATTTAATAAGTAAGTAACTCGCGACCTTTGAGGTATAAACAAAAACTCGCCAGATAGGCGATAAACTTATCATCAAGGTGTGTAGTTTCATGTTTATTTATTATGATATTGGAGATGTATCTGCTCCCCAAACATATGAAAATCTGAAATTATGTAACAATAGATTAATATTAAATAACCATGATTATAACCTTCGTGGTATGGTAAAAAAAATTTAAAAAATAAAAACCTTGATTACATATTTTGGATTTTCTTATTTCATGGAATAAAATCAAAATTCAGCACGGAACTATAAATTTAATGGCAGGTTCTTATACCAAATTTAATTTAATTAGTCATCGCGTTTTTTAATTAGATTGGTTACACCATAGAAAGGAATAGACCGGCAGATAGTCAAACCTTTAATTAATGGCTTGATATTGTACCAAATTTAATTTATTTAATAATTGCATTTTTGAATCATATAAGTTACATCATAGGAAGGAACAGATTGGCAGATAGTCAAACCTTTGACTAATAGCTTCATCTAATACCAAATTTAGTTTCTTTAGTCATTTCATTTTTTTTAATTATATTGGTTGCAATATAGGAAGGAATAGATTGGCAGACAGTCAACCCTTTGACTAATGACCTGATCTTATACCAAATTAGTCATTACGTTTTTGAATTACATTGGTTAAATTATAGGAAGGAATAAACCGCCAAATAGTCAAATATTTGACTAATGGTCTGATCTTATACCAAATTTAATTTTTTTAGTCATTTCGTTTTTGAATTATATTAATTACATTAGAAGAAGGAATAGACTGGCAAATAGCCAGACATTTTTTTTCTAATCTATGTTGCAAATAAATATATTTGGTACATTTTTTTCCGAATCACCCGTGTAAATTAGTATTTTTGGTAAATTAATTTGTAAATTAGTTTGTTTGCCTAAAACTTTTGTAGAAATAACTTTTTTCAGGATCTATCGAGCAAATAAATACATTGATTCATGCTTTTTCTAAATTTATGATGCAATTAAGTATTTTTGGTGCATTTTCTTTTTCTGTATACATTATACAAATGTGCATTTTTGATAAAAAAAAAAATTCTCAATCTATCTTGACAATAAGTACGTTTGGTGCATTTTTTTTCTGAACCATGCGTGTGAATTAGTATTTTTGTTGCATTTGTTTGTCTGAAACTTTCGTACAAATAAGTATTTTTGATAAATTTTTTCTGAATATATAGTGCGAATAAGTATATTTGGTTTAGGTTTTTTGCTAAATCTATCCTATTTAATCATATCATATCATAAATAAGAATTTTTGATGCATTTATTTTTACTCTATCCTGAGAATAAGTGTTTTTGATGCAGTTTTATCCGGTCATTTGAAACAAAATTTCACAAGATAGAACTACAGTTGTAATCACAAGAATTCATATTGAAATGCATTGAGTTAAGGCAACGTGTTTACATGTGTTCGAAAACACAAACCTATTCGGTCAACCCTTTGGCAGACTTTATTCAAAATTTGATACAGATCCACCCTTTTGGTGTTAAGAATTGTATTTTATATTTTATCTAAATATTTCTTCTGTAATTATCGAATTTCAGGATATTTTTCTGAAAAGGAATTTGAAAAAGTGAAAAGTTATATTTCGAAACAGCAGAAAACGAAATTTTGGAGAACTCAGTTGAGGAATTGAAATTTTATTTGTTCAGCTTCGCAAAAGATACTGTTATTGTACAGATAAAAGATAAACTCTAGAAAAACATGAATTAGAGGAATGTACCAAAACATTGTAACGTTTAATGATAACAATGTAGATGAAAACCTAATCTAAGTAATTGTTTTGCTACTGGATTTGATTTTGAATGAAGGGTTTAAATAACGCTTAACACGTATTGCAATATAGACTAATTAATAATTATAATGATTTATTTTTAAATGTATTATATGCGCTCAAATGTTTTACATGAAAAGTTACTATAACAAATGCTGAGCGCTTTTTCAACAAATTAAAATTAATAAAAAATTGTCTTCAATCAATCATGTGTGCATAACGATTAAATGCACTTACTATACTAAGCTTCGCAAAAGAAATAGCAAAACAAAAAATTACTAATTAAATAAACATGCAGTTGTAGTAAGTGTTCGTGTTTGTAGTTGTTTTTTTTATTATTATTTCACAAAAACTTTAGAGCCCCAAATGGTTTTTTGCATCTGGGCCCTTTCATAGAGATGGCTGGCTGTGTTTCAGAAGGGTATCCGAGGAGTAAGGAACAGATAGTTTGTGAGCAATAATTTCTCTTACCATCCTGGAAATCTCATGGTAGCCATTACTTGAATTCCTTTTAACATTTTGATAAATACAATGCTGTAGATATTATTTATCAGTGAATCTTTTCTGACCATTGTCATAAATGTTGTCAATTTAAACCTATTTTTACAGATGGCTCTAGAGGTTTCGATCATATTTCTTTCGTTTGCATTATATCAAATTCTATTACAGCTAATAGTTCATTCATTTTGTTCCATTTTACAACAGAAATATCTGCTATTTTAAAAGTTTTATCATTTATTTGAGATTTTTCTGCAGATAGTTATAAAATACTCGCT
This sequence comes from Argiope trifasciata, assembly GCA_026543055.1. Classification (NCBI taxonomy): domain Eukaryota; kingdom Metazoa; phylum Arthropoda; class Arachnida; order Araneae; family Araneidae; genus Argiope; species Argiope trifasciata. The sequence goes on along the minus strand of JAPMOQ010007589.1, from coordinate 449,232 downwards.
GTTTCGCTCAGCACATTGGAATCCCAATCATCTTAACAAGCTCACAGCCATCTTCTGCTTTTCAACATTTTAAAATTGTATGAAAAACTTACTTAGAAGGGGTTTCAAATTGTTTTATGTTGGGTCTTCGTGGCATGAGGGAATTCCAAGAAATGAAAAGGCTGAGATGGCAGCTAAATTAGCTGCAGCTTTTTTGATAACACAGATTCCTCTTTCTGATTATAAGAAATATATACTATATTACGTTTTGCATTCCAAATAGCAAACTGAATAGGACACACAGATTCGTAATAAGCTTCATACAATTAAACCAACTATAGATATCTGGTTCATTTTACACCGCAGAAAACTGAAATATTTTTAAAACTAGATGAAGATTGGACACACTTGATTCCCCCACCGACATTTATTGATGGAGGACCCAACACCACTTTGTTCAGTTTGTGACAGTTTGTTTCCTTTTTACATATTCTTGTAGAATCTCCACGGTTTTCTTTACAGCATCTTAAATATTTTCAAAAATCTCATCCTGGATTTGGAAGATTTGCTTTCCAAAACTTCACACGTTAATCGTTTTAGTTTTCCAAAAGAATATTAGTTTTTCTAAATATTTAGAAACATTTGCAGCGTTTTTTAGTACAGTCAAATTTTTTACATTGTTGTTTTCCTTTTCACGATTCACATTTTTACACTTTTAGACATTTGGATTTTGTAGCGATTCCATGTTTTGAATTTATTATAAATTGATATAAATATTTTTATTTCCTGAATGGGGCACTCAACTCGAATCTACAAACAGGCAAGAAAAAGGCCAATTCTCTTAGATTTTCTGCTAGTTGAAAACCCATCTAGTACGATCGCTTGATGCTGATTTTCTTACTAGACAGCGGATAATCCCTGATCGAAACTATTCCCATTTGTACTACTGTTCATGCAATTGCATACCCTTCAGAAAGAATCGGTGCAATATATTGACCATAAAGCCTTAAATCTATTTTGTCGTAACCGGCTATAAAAATATGATGACAAATTATGTTATGAATTTGTAAATTTTTGTCACTATTAGTTTTCAAATTCAAGTCATTATAAGATTCCTCCATCAGATTTATGATTGTCAAAGCTATTGATTTTCTGTATGTTTGAGTTCTATAATTCTTTATCAAACGCATATTTTAAATTCTTTTTTTTTATTTTTTGGGATAATATATATATATTTCTTACGTATATCTAAAAAACATTGCAGTTGTTGCTACAATAAATATATTTTCCACTTCTTCTGAATTTGATGCTTATAATGAAATTTTGTAGTATTAAAAAGCAAAATCAAAACTTAGGTCTGCAGTTTTGTCAAACTGAATAATAAACTCACAATTATTTGTCTTCACTATTAAGTAGCCTCTTAGCCGATGCAATAATCGAGAACTGCACCGTTGCCCAGGGAACACCCCGTGGAAGTGGGCTACTTTCGTTTCCCGATCACTCACCCTCCATCGCCGCATCAGAATACAGTTATGATTTAAAAACTGTATTGGGCAGCCGACGCCAGTTTTGATGTTAAACTGCGTCCTTATGAGACCGGTATTTAACTGGAATATCCAAGGCTAAGCAGAACTGGTAGATCTCAAAGAATTGTACTACTGGCACTCCGATAGGAGCCATCTTTGCAGGCAAACCCAAAGCAGAACATAGCCTGTAGACCGCATAGAGCTCTACAACAGTGGTATCAGACTTATGATTTGCGAATGGAGCCAGTTTAGCTTTAAGTTCTAAAGACTGGCAAATTCTAAATATCGTGTAAGAGCGAACCACTGAGACGGATTCTAGTCTAGTCGCAAGTGGATCAGATGGGGTATCAACATCTTGATCCAAATCGGGATTGAAAAACAGATCTCCGATTGAGGGCAAGTGAGCGAACATGTAATACTTCAACAGTTCCAGGATCGTCCATAGATTCAGGTGGATCTAAAGTGTGTGGATCTGACTAATTCTAGAGGTTCATTTTTTTTTAACTTATAGCATTTTCTCTTTGTGTATTTTGCATGAAATAAATTAAATAGTGACTTTCATTTTGGCTAAGTTTTGTTCCTCTTTTACTTAGATTTTCTTTTCATTCGTTTTATTAATCAACCAAATCTTGAAAGATTTTTATTTTAAATACCAAAGAAGAAATCAATTTTAGTTACTTGATCATAAAATGTTCCTGCGGTATTGGAAAAGATGATAAACCCTGTCATATTGGAAAAGATGCAAATTTGATACAGTATTTGTAATAAATAAGATTTTTCAATTTCCAAATATAGATTATCGATAAATCGATTAAACTTCTCAATCGATATCATCTGTTCTAAATCAAACTCCGCCATCGATAATCAGTTCAGAGTATCTTTCAGAGCAAATATAAATGAACTTCACCATCATTAACTAGATATTGACAAGCAATCTTGGCATCAACATAATATTATTCAAGATTATTGTTCCCTAATAATTACTCGCTTACATGTTTCAAGGTTTTTAGAACGATTTCAAAAATTATCATGCAGTTGAGCCTTTTTCTGCACGATAATTTTTCACGTCTCTTTTAAATAAAATCCAAAATAGTGTTTAAGATTGAACAGAGCATAATAAATACAGAAAATCACAGAATTTCTTTCTGTCTCGAGTATGACGTATACAATAGAAAATAATGTATTCTTTTTTAAAAATTTCAGACACACATTAAACATTTCAGGCATTTATAAATTTAAAATATCCATTTATGGGATTATGTCCATTTGTCAGTGAGCACGATCACTCAAAAACACTTTGAGCTATGAAATGAAATTCGATATAAGATTTCTACTCAAATTTTTAATTTTTTTATTAAATTTTGAAGGAAATCCATTCGATGGAAAATGGTCTCTCCTGCTGTCTAAATGGAAATGTACATGACAGTTATAAAACATAAAGAAATATACAAATAAATTTTAGCTGTCAGTTTTAGCCTTTGAAGAATAGATGATTAACATATTTTTAAAAAGGAATCCGAAGATTTAACCATTTTTTAGTCTTTAATTTCGCGTGCAGATAAATGCATTTAATTCACAATAGCAAATTTTTTAATAAATAAAATTCGGTACATGATTTTGTGACTACTAATATTTTACTTTGTCAAATTTATAGAAAACATGCGTGCTTTAAGTCCGCCAATATCAGCTGATGATGATGGAGTAAGTACCTGCTTTTTTATGTAACAAAGAAAAACATTTACGAAAATGAAAAAAAGAATTTCCTTCTTCTCCCTTCATAAGGGAGATGAAGGAAGTTCTCCCTTCATGAGGAGAAAAATAATTTAGAGATATTGTAGATTAAAACCAGTACTTGAAGTAATATTTGTTGCAAAATCATCCTTGAGTAGCTCAAACTTTCTTAACTGAAAATTCTAGAAAGAAACACGAGTTTATCCCAATACTCATCTGAACTTCACAGATTTTTTTCATAATTTTTTTAACTTATTTATTTATTTTTTCATCTTTGATAAATAAATCTCGCTTGACCTTTGGCATATAAACAAAAACTCGTCGGAGAGGCAACAGACCCGCGATAAACTTATCGTCAAGGTGTGTAGTTTGTTATTTATTTATAATGATAGTAAAAAGTTATTTATACATGAAACCCAAGAAATTTTAAAATTAGATCTTAAGTTAAAATATGTTTAAAGTTTTTTAAACAATTACCAGGATCCTCAAGGGTTGTCAGCGACATGATCCCAGGGATTTTTTTGAGGCGCTTGTCATAGACCAGCCCACTGACCAGGCTAAGGATTTAAGACAAGTACCACAACTAGGGGATGTAGTAGCTTCTGAGCTTAAAATCACTGGATCTGAAAAGTGGTATCAGACTTCTGGGTTGTGGAAGGATCCAGTTTAGCTGGAAGTTCTAAAGCCTAGCAAATCCTTAATACCGTGTAAGAGCGAACTACTGGGACAGATTCTACTCTAGTCGCAGGTGGATCAGATGGTGTATCAACATCTTGATCCAAATCGCGATTGGAAAACAGATCTCCGATTGAGGGTAGGTGAGCGAACATGTAATATTTCAACAATTCCAAGATTGTCCGTAGGACGATTCCTCCAACCTCATTGAAATGTTCAAAAAATGCACTAAGCGTAGCTCAGCAAAAAAAGTCACACAACTGTCAGTTTCAAAAAAAAGAGGAATGATTCTTAACAAAGCAGCAGAAGGTGGCTTCATTATTTTATCTATTATGTTGTTCTTATTTTGTGCGTTTGTTTAACATTAAACAACAATATATCTACTAACAATAATAAGAGTAATTATTGAAACTTTCTACATCCAATAAGAATTGAAGTTTCATCGATGATTATTACTAAGTTAATATTGGAATAAATCTAATAATCAAGCAAACCTTCGACAATAAAGAGGGCCCTGAAAACCAAACTAGGCGAATTTTGGCAGAATGGCATTGACAAATGGAGGAGGTCGTAAGCAGCAGCTGAGAATGAATAATCAATAAATTGATTCTTATTGCTAATGATTTTCTTTAAATAAAAGTTTTTGATAAAAACGCTACGAACTTATTCCCCAACCCAATATATACACCCTAGAAGTGCACACAGGAAAACACATAGCAATCCATTACAACAAACAGTAGCCCACAAGTAATAATTGATCACAACCCCAAAAGCGATCAGGCAGAATCCAGCAAGAGAGGGAAGCCTCGGAGATTCGCTCTACGGTCTCTCCAAACGGTCGAACTTCTCATTGTCTCCTCGCTTTATTTGCCGACTCACTACTACACGACTGGCTACTCCACGCGACACGACGTTGCTTCTATAGTAAACAGAACACGGCACACAATAATTGAGCACGCGTTTGAGCTCCAAACAAAGCTGGCATTCCGCCATTGCTCCGCTATCTTCTCAAAGACTTTTTACTTGTCTACGACTCCGATTACGCTTCAATTCACCATTGCAGCTTGAGACTGCCGGTCGTTTATAGATCTTGGAAGGCAGGCGGTGAACCTTCAGGACCAAATCATGGCGTATTGGACGTATCCTTAAAATTCTCGAAGAAATATCCAGTAATATCTATTTTGTCTCCAAATTCGTCATCCAAGTTGCCAAATGATGGGCAAATTTGTTGCCAATCACTGCGATCTTTGGCTCGGTACCCGAACAACATCCACTACAGATGATTGTAAATCGGTCTTTCCCTTGACAGAACTAGCCATGCTGAAAAGCAACTTTACATGCTTGTAATAATTATAATAAACAAATGATTATAGCTGATATATTTTTGATATAAGCTTGAGACATTACTGTTCTTAGATGTAATCACGAACATTGTGAAGAAATTGTTTTGAAATGAAGAAGTTGATGTATAAATCATTGAATATATGAAGCCTGGTCTGCAGAGCACCAACAAATATAGACACATGCACACATTCGTAATTGTTATGAATTATGTTTAGTTTACAGATGCGTCACAGATCAATAAGGTTTTCATTTTAATAGCTCCCTTTTAAATTAGCATCCAAGGCATATATAACCATTGCTTTACGGCACTATTTAATTGCGTGAATCTAAGATTTTAATTTATAAAATAACAGATCGATAATATTAATCGGTGTAATACGTTTTCTTCAAGTTGTATGACAGTTAACTTTCATCCATATCAGCATTTAATGTTTATGTTGACAATACATTTCGAAAAAATATGAAAAAAAAAACATCAAATTGTATCATTTTTCTGTATATTGTTCCCTAATAATGGCTGAATATATAAAATTTTAAATCTGAGAGCTTTCAAAGAAATCTGATTTTCATTAAAAATACGAATGAAATGTTTTATGTCCAATGCCATATTCTTTTTATCGTTTTCTAAAAGTGTCAGATCTTTCATTACGGAAAATGATTTCTAAAAACAACTTTGAACAATACATTTTATGATAAAATATACTTTTCTAGATAACAGAAACGTTGAAGCCTTTTATCCACATCTTTCAGAAATAGACAGCTTAAAATACAATAAAAAATAATTAAATCTCTAATCATAAAAGTATAAAGAAACATGGGATTCATAAATTTGTGGTCGTAAAAGATATAACAATTCAGAAAACATTAACAGAAATTTTTTCTCTTGCATTGTTCGATAAAACCATATAAATGCATCTATGGCAACGAAAAAATAATAAACAATTTCCCTTATTTTGAATTTCGGCTACAATTAACAATTTCAGTAACGCTCTAGGTGCCATATCTGAAAATCAAATTTTTTCAGTGATGCATTTTTGTTTCCAGTATTAAAGATTACTTTCTTTAGATATTCGAAAATTGATGTATCTGTATAATTATTTATTTTGGCGGTAAAATGAAGAATGCTATTGAGTTTTTAGACGAAAAAAATGATCCATAAAATACGTAATAAATCAAGAAAATTTTGCCAAAAAGAAGCGTGTTTTAAGATCGTAATGAATGTTTTCGGCATGACAAATTATAGACAAAATAAAGCAATGTCTCATTTTATTGGAACCTTTTGTTCAGCAATTGGGTTACTTGTACACGTTTCATTTATGTATAGTATTACAGCTTTTGCTTTGTATAACGGTCGCTTTTCAATAAAACGAGAAATTCCTGAAGTAATATCTGTTGGTCTTGCTGTTGTTATATGGCATAAGATTCATCTAGAATACAAGATGTACGAACTTTTTTTTTCTTATCTAACTGCTATACCAAAAAATCATCTGAAATTAACAAAAACTGAAAAAAGAACCGCTAATGCCATTATATCAATTGTCTTCTTTTTACCTGTTATATTCTCGACACCTATGGTATTTGCAATTTATAAAACTCGTTCTGAAAAATACATAAACTTTTGGCTTTTAAGCTATTCCCTTAAAAATCAAAAAGAATTGGAATGTGTGCTTCTTTTTATATGCATGGTGCTTTATTTTTCTTCCAAGTTTTTTATGCCTTCCTTGGCGGTGATTATTTATGGAACTTTTTGTTACAAGCTATCAAAAAGTATTCTGATTCAAAATGACGTCATGAAAAGCAATATCGCTTCTCATACTTTTTCCCAGGAAATTAAAATGTACTATAGAATTATAGAATACTGCAAACTATTTAATAATTACAGCAAGGTTAATATCGTTTTGTTGACTCTGTATTTCTGTAACATTTTGTATATAGCTTTGTCACTTGTTTTACGTTCCAACAATTCTGCACCTCATTTTGGAGTCGCTGTTGAAACCGTTCTCCCTGTACTTACTTCTATTCTTGCTGTTGGTGGCCTTTTCGGCTTTGCTTCTGAGATACCCACTGCAATGACCGAAGGTAGAACAGAATTTCGGAAGCAAAGCCGAAAAGGCCACCAACAGCAAGAATATCATCAAATTGTTTTGGATGAAAGAGTAATTCCCTTCAAAAACCTCCTAACATTGAAAATTTTAGGAGACATTAAGCCCTTTTACATGACATCTTGGGATTTGTTTAAATTAGATAAAAGTTTGGTTTTAACCATATTTGGCACCACTTTTAGTTTTTGTATTGTAATACTGCAGCTAAAACGAATTGATATAGACAGTACTCGTTAGAGGAAAATTCTTGCATATTGTGACTGTAAAATGTTGAATTCTTTTAACCTTTATTCGACATTTTATTTACTCAAAATAAAAAAGGAAGCTCAATGTTCTTCCACTCTGGCTTTAAATTTGAACCAGGAGGACATTGATAATTCGTGTCACTGCGCCACTAGGTTAATATTCATTCTTGTAAATGAAATTCAAACATAGCACCTTTATTTTTCATTTTCTATGCTCTCGTTCTTTAATTTGCATTTTAAATTTTATTTCTTTTACGTTCTATGATTTAATTTAGGCCTTATCGCTGTCTTTATGTATTTCTTGATAATTGAGGAAACATTATTTTTAGGCTAAGGCGGACTTTTCAATTGCAATTGATATTTAAAAAATAAAAGATAAGATATAAGGCAAGTAGGCCAAATAAAGTAATGTGCGTCGGTGATTCTAAGAAGGAAATTTTTGAACAATTTTAGAAAATTTTTTATTCTATATGTCTTGGAACATATCTTCACTTTTTAATTTTATTGAAACTTAGATTTAAATACAGTAAAGACTTTACAAAACATTCATAATTCTTCTTCTTTTTCTGACATTCCGAAGATATAATTCAATTTTGATAAAATAGTATTTTAAAATTCATGTATAAAAATTATGTCAGCAATTTACCACAGTCTACGTGTTTCATAAGGTCAAATATACTTTTATTAAAAAAAACTAAATAAATCTTTTCTTTTACTTTCTCTTATAAGAAATCGAAAAGGGCATTATAATCTTGAGAGAGAAAATGGCATTATAATTTTGAGAGAAAAAATGGCATTATAATCTTGAGAGAAAATTATTATCTTGAAGTCCAAGTTTTTTATATTTAGGAATCAAAACAGCCACTATCTTCTTTATATCGAGAGGAGCTTAAATTTGAAAATTAGTGCAAAGACGAGCCTACATTCTTGCCTAGGAACAGCCGTCTTCTCTGTGATCTGGACGTCCCGGTTCTGAGTCCTGGTTCGGGCATGGTTACTCTTTCCCCATTTTCCATTTGTTAGTTGTGTGAAAGAGCCCTCCAGTATAAAAGGGTTGTACAAGCAAGTGTGTTAGTATTATCTTCAAATGAACTAGACGTCAGAATTCTGCCCTCGGATGTTCAAGGTGTCTTTACCCTCAGAAACTACTACTGCACCCTCTTTCTGGGGTATTACAAACACGACATCAGCGTCATCAGTGCAAAGGCTCAAATTTAAAGAATAAGGTTCGAGTACGAATTGCAAAAAGCAAGCAATGATTATAAACGACTCATTTCATAATGGTAAATAATTATCGAAATAAAAGAATTATTTGCAGTAAGTGAAATGGTATCTCGAAAATTCTATTAGAAATGAAATATTTGCCGACCTTGTATGGTTCTACGGTCTAACGCATTTTCGTGTAGGTCAAAGGAAAAGCATTTATTTCAGAGACCTCTGATAGATATAATATTCTGCTGCTATCAAGCCTTCAAGATCCCAATGCATATTGAAGTTATTGTTATCCAATTAGTGGGAAAAAATGACAAATATCCAGAGACTCTCGAATAGTGAAAAAGCTTCACTTGATTCTTATAATATTAAATATGATTCCTGTATAAAATATTCTGCTATGAAATTAACAAGATTCCAATGCAGATATGATAACCTCGCCATTTACCTGTCCAAATATAAATGCACAATATCATGGAATTTCTGCTTGGTCAAAGGAAACTCGATTTTTATTAAAATTTTCTGTAGCAACATCGAAATTCTTCTGAAAGTTGAAAAATTTAATAGACTAATGCATGGCAGTTTTAACTTAAGGGTATGAATGCTGAAAATTACGAAAACGGATCTTATCATAGCAAATCCCAAGCTCTGAGAATGTCTTAGACCAGTGTTTCACAACCTTTTAGTATTCACGACCCAATTTTCAATCATAATTTTCATAGCGGCCCCCTCCCCACCGCATACAATAAAATGTATTTTGAGTAACGCTAAACCTACAGTACAAGCTTAATTTTAAACGTTACAAATTACCAAGAATACGGAAATTTATTGACATTTTGCAGCACCGATCTTCAGCATTGAAAAACCATAATCCTATGCTTTTTTATTTCTCTTGCTTCCAGCGATGTCGGGCATTCTCACGGTTTCGTGAGAAGTTTCGATTTGTCTGGTCAGCTTAAAAGTTAAGTTAGGGGAGTGCGTAGATGTGCGCAAACGTTTTCTCAAAGGGAGAAGGAGAAAGTTCTATGACGCCAATTTCAATTCCAGACAATCTCATTCGAGTCGATCCTTCTAATGCTATTGAATATATTCTGAATGTGTATGTTATATATATTTTCGTGTAATTGCAATTCACTGTATTAAATATTCATGGCAGCTGACTCATGCAGAATCATGGATAAATTTTAAACTGGCGTAAGCGAGCATTAGACGATACACAAGCATCAACAAGTACACAGACGAGCGTGGTTCCGAAAATAAAATCAAGAAAATATTCTCAAGAATACTTAAATTTTGGGTTCACTAGTACTGAAGTAAATGAAGAAGAAAAGTCCTTGTGTTTCATTTGCCCAAAAATGTTGGCGTCAGACAGCATGAAACCTAATAAACTTAAACGACATTTGGAAACACTTCATAGTGAGTACGTAAACAAACTCAGAGAATTCTTCGAATTAAAATCATATGAAAAGCAAAAATTATAGTTTAAAAAACTTTGTCTGTGAATGAAAATGCTTTAATTGCCTCTTACAAAGTTTCATATAAAATAGCCAGATGTAAAAAGCCTCACACCATTGGTGAAGAGCTTATTTTGACAGCCGCAATTGAGATTGTAGAAATTATGTTTGGAGATAATTTTGCAAAACAATTGCAGTCTATACCTCTTTCAAATGATACTGTTGCCCGTCGAATTGCTGATATAGTTGAAAATGTAGAATGTCAGAGTTGCGTGACAAATTGTTTTCCATACAACCCAATTAGGCAACAGATAGTAATAAACATGCTCATTTCATTGCCTATGTTAGATTTTGGGATGATGTGTCAGTAGTAGAAGAATTACTTTTCTGCAAACCAATAGAACTCAAAGCAACATCACTCACATTATTTGCTATCTGAAATGATTTTATGAAGGAGGCAAACATAGAATGAAAAAATTGCGTTGGGATATGCACCGAAGGTGCTCGTTCTATGTCCGGAAGATTCCAAAGTATCCAAGCACTTGTGAAACAAAAATCGCCACTATGCGTCTGGACACATTGCATGATCCACAGAGAATCTTTGGCTTCCAAAGAAATGAGTCCTGGTTTGAATATTGCGTTAACTACGGTTGTAACCGTATTAAATTATATAAAAATGAGACCCTTGAAATCAAGAATCTTTTCCGCGCTTTGTAAAGACATGAGTGCAGTACATTCAGCGTTACTATTTTATTGCGAGGCAAGATGGTTATCACGAGGGAAATTTTTGCAATGTGTTTATGAATTAAGAGAAGAAATCGCAGTTTTCCTAGAAGAGGGAAACAGACCGGAAGCTGAGAATTTTCTAGATAGTTTATTTGTGATGAAATTGAGCTACATGGTCGACAAATTCGGGAAATTAAATAACTTGAATCTTCAACTGCAAGAAGCAAATACACATATATTGAATACGAGTGATAAAGTTAATGCTTTTTGTAGAAAATTGGAATTGTGGAGCAGAAATTTAAAGCAAGAAAACTTAACAATGTTTACAATTTTGAATTATTGTATTAAAACTTACAAGGCAGAAGAACAACATGTAAAAGTTGTTTTTGTAACCATTGAAAATCATTTAGCAATGCTAGCAAAGAATTTTAAAAAGTACTTTCTTGCTGACGACACATTGATATCCAGTTACAAGTGGGTGAGGGATCCATTTCAAAATACTCCCGGAGGACTCTCAATTGAAGAGGAAGAAACCTTCATAGACTTCACGGCAAGCGGCGAAACCAAAAGTCAATTTAGTAATAAATCACTCTTTGAATTTTGGGCAGGAGTGGATGATGAGTTTTCCACACTAAAAACAAGGACATTACGCATTCTACTACCATTTTCAACATCTTACCTTTGTGAAACTGGATTTTCTGCGGTGGCTTCTTTGAAGACAAAATATAGATCTCAACTAAATATAGAAAAAAAACTGAGAGTGTCTATTTCCAATATTAAACCCTCCTTCGAAAACTTTGATCTGCAAGACTGGCCCAAGGAAGTCCCTAATAATTATTCAATTTATTTTTAATTTAGTAAGTTGTTTTAATTTAATAAGTTAATTATTAAATATGTCGAAATGTATTTTGTGTTGTATGTGTGTGTGTGTTCTTTCCTTTCAGCCCCTTAATCAATTTTTTTAAATAACATTTTCTCTTGGATATGCTCGCGCCCTCCTAGGGGGGCGCGCTCCACAGGTTGAGAATCACTATCTTAGACAATATAAAGCTTACAATCATAAGCTTAAAACCAAATCTTACAATCATAAATCTTTCAATAAGTTATAAGATTGTAAGACTTTCTATAAATAAAAAAATACTCTCCCTCCTATGATCTTCAAATCCTTACACCATTTTGAATAGGTGGGTCGTCATAGGGTAGTCCAGAGTAACCTAATCAAACTTTATAATTTATTGTAAAGTAACTAGAATAGTTAAGTAGTTTTTCCAAAGTAGCGATGGAATGTTTCAACAAGATAGCTCCAAATTTTTCTCATTATAATTTCAGGAGCATGACTCAAACTATATTTTTACTGCCAAATATTACAAATATTAACATAGTTGAGAACATGCTGAATATATATTTCAAGATTACAATCCACATCAGTGTAATTTTCTGGAAATGATAAAAATTCATTTTAGTAGTCTATATGCCTTGTTTCGAGCCTATACCAAAAACCTGAGCAACAGATATCTGCTTATATTAAAGAAAATGCTTGAGATAAAGAATGATCAACAAAACTTTAAATAAGTGTGCGTTGTTTTGGCCCTTTCAGCATGTATATTTGAATCATTTCTGGATCCAGATAATGACAGTTGTAATTATACATTGTCAAAGATTAAAACTATTGAATTCTTGTCCCTACTTTTTATTAAAAATGTTCTTTTAAACCGTATATTATTATGTCTACATTTTAAACAATTGTCTTATCAATTCCACAGTCTGAATAACAGAAACAGTTTCAATATTTTTTGACATGATCCCATAAGGTATTCTAAAGGCCTAATAAATGCTCTAAATGCCTGTTAAAAATATAAATAAATGATGTCAATAAAAGTTCGTTTTTTTTATATAATCAGTCAGCATTTTTGGGTTTAGTTTTTATTAATGTACCATTGTAAAGCAACTCTAGGGCTATTTTGAGACGGACCTCCTCATTTTGAGCCTTGGTCAGATTACAAGGACAACACCTGAGCTGGCACTCCATACCACACCAGCGGGAGGAGATTTGACTTGACGGATTTAACATGCAACAAATTTCCAATTCCCCTTACACTTCGATTCATCGTGTAAGGGGATCGAGTCTCAAACCTGAAACCCAGTGGCTCGAACGCCGAGACCTGACCACCAGGCCACCACGGCACTCTTACATTTTTGAAAGAAATTTGTAAAGTATTATTTAACTCTATGTTATCTATGATTTATATACTGAGAGATTTTGATAGGGATTTCTTTACCCGTGTCGAGTAAGGTAAGGATATGATTTATAGAGACTGATTATAGAAGGGTCTCTATAATTTTTAGAGATTGATTATAGAAAAATCTCTAAGATTTCTAGAGATCCTTTAAAAGAATGTACTTGGCTTGATAATTTTTTATCCTTTTACTCGGAGTGTGTGAATTTCTGATCGTGGTATATTTTTACAGAACTTCAGTTGCATTAATTAAATAAAAAAGGAAGATTAGGATCAGGAAAGAAGAAAATATGTTAGATTATAGTTAATATGCGAGAAATTAAGTTAAAAATAGGAAATTAATTAAGTTTAAATTAGATTTAAAAATATCAGCACACACACACACACACATATACACTGAAGTGACAACAGTCATGGGATAGCAATATGCAAATATACAGATGGTAGTAGTATCGCAGCGAAAAAGTATAAATGCGCAGTTCGTTTTCCAGAGCTTTCATTTGCGTTCAAGTTATTCATGTGAACAGGTTTTTCGTGATTTATGGCGGCACGACGAGAATTAACAGACTTTGAACGTGGGATGTTAGTTGGAGCTAGACGCATGGGTCATTCCATTGCAGATTTCGTAAGTGAATTCAACATTCCGAGATCCACAGTGTCAAGAGTGTGCCGAAAGTATGAAATTTCAGGCATCCCATCCCATCGTGAACAGCGCAGTGGGTGACTACCTGCACTTAACGACCGAGACCGCCGACATCTGTGTAGAATGGTCAATGTTAATAGACACGCAGCACTTCGTCAAATAACTGCAGTAATCAATGTGGTACGTACGAGGGACGTGTCCGATAGGACTGTGTGGCAAAATTTGTCTTCCTTGGGCTATGACATCAGAAGACCAACTCGAGTGCCTTTACTGACAGCACGACATCGCCTGCAGCGGCTCTCCTGGGCTCGTGAGCATATTGACTGGTCCCTAGACCAGTGGAAAACCGTGGTGTGGTCAGATGAGTCACGATTTCAGTTGTTAAGAGCTGATGGTAGAGTTCGAGTGTGGCGCAGACCCCACGAAGCCATGGACCCAAACTGTCAGCAAGGCACTGTTCAAGCTGGTGGTGGCTGCATAATGGTGTGAGCGGTTTTTTCATGGCATGGACTCGGTCCTCTGGTGCAACTGAACCGATCATTGACTGGAAATGGTTATGTTCAGCTGCTTGCAGATCACTTGCAGCCATTCATGGACTTCACGTACCCACACAACGATGGGATTTTTATGGATGACAATGCGCCATGTTACTGGGCCAGAACTGTTCGCGATTGGTTTGAAGAACATTCCGGACAATTCCAGCGCATGATCTGGCTACCTAGATCGCCCGATATGAATCCCATCGAGCATTTATGGGACATCACCGAAAGGTCCGTTCGTGCCCAAAATCCTGCACCATCCACACTTTCACAATTATGGACGTCTATACAGACAGCATGGCTCAATATTCCTGCAGAGGACTTCCAACGACTTGTGGACTCCATGACACGTCGAGTTGTTGCACTTCGCCGGGCAAAAGGAGGACTGACACGATATTAACAGTCATCCCATGACTTTTGTCACTTCAGTGTATACATACATACATACATATATATATATATATATACATACACAGAGAGAGAGAGAGAATTAAACTTTTCTGTAAGTATATATATGATGGGGGAAAGTTTTTGAGGTATTCTCTAATCTTGTATTATTACATCGGATTTCAGACAAGATTAGATTACTACTCATTCTTAATCTTAACTGAATCTGTACAGTCCATCATTATCTGCCAAGAGATAAATCTGAATACTTTGCTCCCATTATCTAGGCACCTATAACAATTAATTATAATTCCCCAAAAAAAAAGACTTCTAGACATTGGAAAATGAATGGACATCTTCTATCAGCCTTATTTGGAGTTTTATTCTGTCTCTCAAAGAATTCGGAATGCAGTCGCCCCGATAATCTACTCAGATTTCAAACTCATAAACAATAACAAGAAATTCGTCGCGTGGCTCTCGGCGAGAAGCAAAATCAGTCAATGAACGTGTCGCTTATCATATCGTACTAATGAAAAATTGAAGAGATTTTCATTTTATCAATCAATAAAGTCATTGAAAACGTAAAATAATTCAGTTAATTATCTCACTAGAATCTCGCAAAAAAGTTTTGAAGTAATTCACTTATCAGACTAAAAACTGCGAACTGAAAAAAAAATCCATAAAAATAAAAGATAAAAATGAAAAATCTACAGCTTTTTTACAAGGTTGAGATTGTCCGAGTTGTTATAATATATTGCACACAGATTCAGTGAATTAAGTATAAAAACGGACTACATTCGACAGTCAATTTTTATTTCATTTTATACGAAGTGGAAATTAAGTACTATAAACGTCAAAAAAAATTCGAATTCGATATTTTGAGAAATCTTTAGGTTTTAAATTACAATGTATTTAATCCTCTGACTGCTCAATTTGTGTATCGAAATCGCTTAAAAATTGTGGATTTTTTTTTAAAATTGGATATTTTAAGACTATTTATATTGGAGAATTGAAAAATGCATTTTTTAATTTCTAGAAAATATTTTTATATACATTTTTATTATGAAAAAAAGTTGCCAGAAAAATCAATTTCAGATATTATCACTAAAAGGTTTTTAAATTATATTCAATTTAATTGCAGTTAATTTATATTTAATATCAAATATAATTTATATTTGATATTAATTTATATTTAATTTATAATATCAAAAATTAAATGTATAAAATTTAATGAGAAGGTGGAAGAGGAATACTCTTCATATGAATTCTGCAACACTGCTTAGCGCTTTGCAAGCTCATGGAATCATGATCAGTTTCATATCTATTTGGGGAGCTGTCCAAAAACTCTATATCACTACCAAAACTGAAATCGCTTTCAGAATCTGATAAGTAGTCAGGAATATATTCTCTGTAAATTACTAAACGTTTTCTAGCTACTATTTCTGTAACAAATAAGTAGCAAAAATTGAAGTTTGAGCGGCAATACCACGTACCTTCAAATGCCACAGTTTAGGTGACAACTGTATATAGTTTATTTCAACAGTCAAACAAGGAATAAACGGAATGCGCCCCTCAATAAAGGAAGAAAACCAAATGATCGTAGAAATCACATTAAAAAAACCATTTTTGACATCATATCCCTCTATCTCAAAAACACTTACAGCTATGAAGGAAACATTTCATAGTTACAAAATTTATCAATATTTTTTAATCAAATTTTGAATAAAACTCCGTTTAAAGAATTATGATTCATTCACCAATCGGAATTCAAGTGAACATAATACTATAAAGCATGAAGATCTCAATAAAAAAAAGTTGGTACAAAAGTTTAGCATCTAAGGTACAGATAATCCTCCTACCTCAAACCCAATACGTCAAACGGTGCACTTTCTATCAATATGTACTTTCGCAGGGTCTTAATTCATAAAAATTTGGCATGTGATCAAAATCACATGCAGAACTACAACTACACTTCCATGTCCATTTTTGTTTCAACTGGAAAAAAATGTCCAAAATATATTTAATCTCATGATTGATTCAGTAAAGATGTTAGATTCACACCACATATTTGCATTTCTAACTTATGTTCACCATTGCCATGCAAAGTATTACAAATTTACTCAAAGAATACAATGTTCAGGGAAAAGATATTTATTGATGAATATATAAGAAAATTCGGAGAAACCATTCCTTCTAGTTAGAATTCCTATCTGTCATTATAACTCAAACGAGCTTGAGCTAAACTAATAATATTTGTTACGTAATCTTTATCCTTAAATCGAGATATTTTTTATTAAATTTTCAAGATAATCCCTTCAGAGAAAATCAATCTGTCTGTGTCTGTTAGAAAGTAAGTGAACAATAAAAATATATTGTTCTATAAAGAATGAAGAGCTAAACGGAAAAAATTTAGTGTTCCAGATCATTTTTTAAAGTTTTGAACTTGAATTAAAAATTAAAAATTTGAATTAACTCTTTCTTTTGGTCTGTACTATACATGTGTATAGTTCATATTACTAATTCTCCGTCCTACCAAGAAGCATTCGGAAATAAATATTGAATGACAGGACAGCAATTATAGCAACACTAGGGGAAACTGTGGTTGAGTACTAAGGGCCATCACTGGCCACAGTACAGTCCCCCGTAGGAAGTACGTCTGGTCATGGATGGGAAAAGCCAGATCCCCTACCTTAAGTGTACCCACCGGGCAGGTGAAATCCAGCCATCATGCCCAAGGCTTCTCATCCTCAATTACGAGGTGCCCACCGGGTGTGTGTGCATGTATGTATATACAAAAGTTCAGAATTGTAAAGACTTAGATAAATGAAATTTAAAATAGCATTTCGTATACAGGTATACAAAATTATGTCTGCAGAAGACTGATTCTCAATGGGATTTGTTTAAACTTTCGTACGACTCTACAAATGATATGCTAAATCTATATACAAATTTTATTCATCTAGTTCTTTATTTTTTGTTGCCAAGGTGTGCACCAGCTCTCCCAAAAAGATCAATAGCCAACCTATGAATGATTTTCTTTTAAACTGACAGAAATTTGAAATATTATTGTGAAGATCAAGTGCTAAATTTCATCTATGTAGCTGAAAGCACTATACATTTATAATTTTTTTATAAATATGACATGATTTTTTTTTGGATTCAGGTAGATCTAAAGCGTGTGGATCTGACTAATTCTAGAAGCTCATTTTTTTTAAAATTTATAACGATGCCTTCTCTTTGTGTATTTTGCCTGAAATAAAGCAAAAAAACCACTTTCATTTTGGCTAAGTTTTGTTTCTCTTTCACTTAAATTCTTTTTTCATTCGTTTTATTAATCAACCAAATTTTGAAAGGTTTTTATTTTAAATACCAAAGTGGAAATGAATTTCCTTTAATTGACCGGAAAATGTCCCTATATTATTAGAAAAGATGGTAAACATTTTGGAAAAGATGAAAATCTAATCCTGTATTTATAATAAATAAAATTTCCATTTCTCCAAATGTAGGTCATCGATAACTATATTAAACTTCTCTATCGATATCATTTGTTCTAAATCAAACTCTTCCATCGATAATCAGTTCAGTTTATCTTTTTGAGCAAATATAAATACTTTTCGCCATCTTTAACTAAACATTGATAAGCAATCTTGACGTTAACATAATATTATTCTAGATTCTTGTTCTCTAATAATTACTTGCTTGCATCTTTCGAGGTTTTTAGAACGATTTGAAAAATTGTCGTGTAGTTAGGCATTGTTGATACATTTCTTTCTTAAATGAAATCCAAAATAATGTTTAAGATTGTACAGAGCGCAATAAATAAAGAAAATCTCTGAATTTCTTACTATCTCAAGTATGACGTACACAAACAGAAAATACTGCAATCTTTTTTTAAAAATTCAGACACACATTCCACATTTCAGACATTCATGAATTTGAAAAAGGCATTGATGGGATTATGACCATTTGTCTGTGAGCACGATCACTCAAAAATACTTTGAGCTATGAAGATGAAATTCGGCACACGGTTTGTACTCAAATTCTTAAATTTTTATTAAATTTTGAAAGAAACCCACTCGGTGGAAATCGATCTCTGCTGAAGTCTAAATTGAAATATACATAAAATTTTTAAAATGTGAAGAGATTTATAGATCAATTTTAGCTGTCAGTTTTAGCCTTTAAAGAGGAGATGTTTAAAATATTTTTTTAAAAAGATCAGAAGAGTTAGCCGTTTTTTAGTCTTTCATTTCGAATGCAGGTAAATGCATTTAATTCATGATAGCAAGTTTTTTAATAAATAAAATTCTGTACATGATTGTATGATAACAAATATTGTACTATGTCAAATTTATAGAAAATATTCGTGCCTTAAGTGCTCCAGTATCAGTTGATGATGATAGAATAAGTACCTGTTTTTTTTTAGCAATCCAGAAAAAAAATTAGGTTAATGAGAAAAAGAATTCCTTTCTTCTCCCTTCATATGGGAGAAGGAGGAAATTGTGCCTTCGTAAGGATCCTATTTTGGAAAAATAATTTCGAGATGTTGTGGATTAAAATCTGTACATGAAGTAATATTTGTTGCAAAATCATCCCTGAGTAACTGAAACTTTCTTAGCTGAAGATTCTAGAAAGAAACACGAGTTTATCCTCATTCTCTTCTGAACTTCGCAGGTTTATTTTTTCATATTTTTTTACTTATTTATTTATTTTTTCATCTTTGATAAATAAATCTCGCTTGACCTTTGGCATATAAACAAAAACTCGTCGGGCAGGCAACACAACGGCGATAAACTTATCGTCAAGGTGTGTAGTTTATTATATATTTATAATGATAATAAAAAGTTATTTATACGTTTGGTTTGGTTTGTTTTGGTTTTATGGCGCAAGAGTCAAATCTGGCCTGATTTATACATGAAACACAAGAAATTTTTAAATTAAATAGTAATAAACTAAAATTAAAATATGTTTAAAGTTTTTTTTAAAATTAACAGGATCCGCAAAGGGTTGTCGGCAACATGATCCAGTGAATTTTTTTTTGAGGCGCTTGTTTCAGACAAGCCCACTGGCCAAGCCAACTGTTTAAGGTGTACGTATACACTTGAAGTTTTTTTTTTTAATTTTAACTATAAAAAGTCAATTTTTCACAGTAGGTCATTAATATCTGTTTAAACTCATTGCAGTGGGAAAAAATCATATTTCACTAGTTATTAATTAATTAATTAATTAATTAATATTTAATGAGCTAATTAGCATATTTTTTGACACATGATATCTTAAATTCTAATTTGTACAGAGTCACATTTCTAGTTGCAAATTATCTTCATGGATGAGCCTCAATCAAGTAATAAAAATGCATAGTTTTTTTTAACAATTTTTTCATCAACGATGAATAGAAAAATTGAGATTTTTTCAGTAATTTTGATACTTAATTAGCTATAAAAAATTTATTTTTTTAATTACAGCTTTGATTGAGGTTCGTCTCCTTCACTGTTTCAAACAGATTGTTTTGATATATAAATAATTGTATTTTGTTAATTTCTTGTGGTGTTATCATTGTTTGAATTAAGCAACATAGTGGGAAAATATCATTCTTCAGAAAATGAGTTTTTTAAAAAAAAATCTAAACTAGAGTTTTTAGTGAGAGTATCTCAAGAAAAATCCTTACAACTCGAGAAATATTCCGAATATGGAAAACGTCTTGGTATCGTTTGAAAGCTAAAGAATCGGAGAACATTTTGAAACAATAAAAAAATGTTCGATATTTTGAACGATTTTCGAAGTTTCAAGTGTGTACGTACACCTTAAGACAAGTACAGCGGATAGGGGATACAGTAGCCTCTGACGGTAAATTCCTTGGAGCACCCAAGAGCAGGTCTGACTTCTAACTCATATGAAGATTATACTCATCATGAAGATCATGCACTAGCTTGCACAACTCCTTTTTACAGGGGGGTGAGACTCTTTCGTTCATCTCACACATAGAACACAGAGTAAAGAGCAACCATGTCCAAACCTGGAGTCGAACCCGGGACTCACGGAGCACGGGGAAAACGCGCTGTCCCTAGGGCAGATCACAAGCGAGTCATTGCACTAATATTCAAATTTGAACTTTTCTCAATATAAGTAAGAGAAAGACTATTTTGAATTACTAAATATAAAAACTCGGACTTTTATAAAAAAAAAAAAACCCGGGGAATTTTTTTCAACATTATTTAAATATTTCATACATTTTCTTTGCCACTCTCTTATAAGAAAAAGTTATAAAAAATTTATTTAGTTTTTTTTATATAAAAGCTTAATTGACCTTATGAAACACGTAGACTGTGGTAAATTGCTAACATAATTTTAATGTATGAATTTTAAAATATTTTATCGAACCCGAATTATATCTTCCGAATGTCGGAGAAAAAAGGAATAGTTATGAATGTTCTAAAAAGTCTTTACTGTATTTGAATCTAAGTTTCACTGAAATGAAAAAGTGAAGAAATGTTCCAAGACATAGAGAATTAAAGTTCTAAAAAGACTGTTTTTAGTTTTTCAAAGATTTCCTTCTTAGAATCCCCAAAGTACGTCAATTAGCTTAGCCTACTTGCCTTATATCTTATCTTTTATTTTTCAACCAGCAATTGCAGTTGAAATCTCTGTCTTGGACTAAAAATAATATTTCCTCAATTATCAAGAAGTACATAACAACAGAGATAAGGTCTAAATAAAATCATATAACGCAAAGAAAAGAAAATTAAAAATGTAAATGAAAGAAAGAAAGCATAAAAAATGAAAAATAAAGATGTTATGTTTGAACTGCATTTACAAGAGTGATTATTCTTTCACATGCTTCACATTGGGGGAAGAACAAGCACGTCTGAACCTAGACTCGAACCCTGCACATAAAGGGACGATGCGCTACCCCTAGACCAGGACACCGGCAGGCCTGAGAAGTCAAAACCTCAATATTTTTTAATTGGCCATCAGCAAACTTGAAAGCAAGGGTACAATACAATATTTTGGCAAGGGTTTTTACAGTATTTTTTATTACAGTATACTCTCAGCAATATGGCAAGAACCAAACCTCTGGATCATCAGATCAACAAATGCTCCAGAATAACAAGACTCATTAAAAAAAGTTGTAAAACATTTTTTTAAACGGATTTTTTTTATATGACGTAACCATTAAAATGTTCTTCCTCTTTATTTTTATACTATTACTTTTTATTCAAGCTTTTAATCTTTACTCTAAGTGCGTTTAAATAATTCTAAACCATAAAAAGGAAAGGAAAAGTTTTATTTAATTTTTTTTTTCCAAATAGGCAAATTTGAAATTAAGAGTTTGCAGTGAAAAGGAGGTAGCTCTAATTACTCAAATTTGCCGAGAACTATAAAAACATCTGAAAATTCTAAATTCTAAGTATCAAGACAACTAATTAGAGGAACAAAGATGGAACGAGGAAAACGCGTGAACAAAGATTGGAGCTACATCTTTTTGGTATCAAATCAACAAGGATTTTTTTCCCCATGTAACTTTAACATAGTTCTTTAAATCTAAATTCCCTTGAATTGGAGCTACACTCTTTTTGTAGCAAATCCTTCAATTGTTGATATCATAGCTAATCAAAATTAGAACTTGTAAATCACTTTTAAGCTCCAAAACCAAATTGCAGTTGTCGAAACCTTTTAAATACAAAAGTTGTTTGTCTTTATGTGGCACTATTTTTGTTGAATGGATTTATTTTTCTATTTTCAATATTAAGGAAATTTCAGAGAAATAGAAATTTCACTGCCCTTGAGCTAGATAGCCCATCTACTGAGAAAACTGAGCATTTTTCATGGTGATATTTCCTCATTGGGGAAAAGAGAAAATACTTTTATCAAAACTGTGATTAAATGCGAGGGAAGGTTTTTTGAACACATTATAAAAATTAAATTATTTTATTTCTTCCGAAAAACATTCCATTCTATGGAAAATAACAGCTATGAAGTCGTAGTTTTACATCAACCTTTTAAAAACGCATCTGCTTTCAAAGAAGCATTCATAATAATAATACAATATTGGTAAAAGCAAGTTAACCTTTTTAAAAACACATCTGCTGTCAAAGAAGCATACGCAATAATAATGCAATACTAGTAAAAGCAGATAAAAATTATATGCGATTGAACCATGTTGATGAATATTGCCATTTACGCTTTATTCATTTCATACGCAGTTTCGAGCTTCAATTATTTGTTGCCTTCAATTATTGAAAAAAGCCTAATGAAGACAGCATTATGTCCTCACATGATAATAATTACAAAAATGAGTTTTTAAGAATTGAGAGGATCTGACATGAACAATCGCCAAATTCTCTTGAACGAATTTATAGACGTAATTAGTTCTTTCTTTTCTTTTCTTTTCCTTTTATAAATGAGAAAGTAAAAAGTAAAAAAATTAAACTCTCTTATAAATAATATTTCAAGAATAAAAATGAATTAAAAATATTTTTCTTAATTTGGATCCTTGTCAAATCAGTGAAAGAGTAAAGCTCTCACCGAAGGGTCCGTGCATTCCTCGATTGATCGGCAAATAAAATGTTTAAGCTCATCAACAAAACGCCAAATAAAAAATAAATTGATAAAATTTCTTTTAATAATTTTGGTTTTAAATTAATAAGAAAGCTTCGAATTAATAATTGAAAAAATCGAAAAGGATGAAGAAGTAGAATATCGGATGCAAGAATTTTAGCTTTGATTCAGTAGATGTGTGTAATTTTCCAAAATTATATAAATTTTAAGAAAGATGCAAAATAAATTTCCATTGAATGACAAATGTTTGATTTTTTCAATGATGAATTATCCCCTTCTCTTATCATTAGAACCATTAATTGAGAACAAATTTCCATTAAAAAAGTCAAAGTAATACAAAATATAAAATAAAAGTGCTGGAGTAAATTTTAAAATTTTGATTTTGAAATGCTCTGATTTGCCAACCCGTCCATTTATATGACAAATTTCATGGCTGCAAGTATAATAGATTACTCTTGGTAACAGATGCATACATGGATATAAGTGCATATTCCTTTTATGCATACATGCATATTTCTTTTATAATTATTTTAGACAAATCTATTTTTTTCGCAATAGTTTGAAAATCAGTAGCAGCAATCTATCACTGACAGCCGATATATTATTGATATCAGCTCAAGGTGTTTGTTATCGATGCAGTAACCAGTGATGTATATCAGTTATTTATGGTGCGTCAGAAGTTTTAGAATACCTAAAGCCGAACTGATTTCTTGAATGTCTAATTGGAGTGGTCCATTGCTATAAGAACCTTTGGTACTTTTCAGAAGCATATGGCAAGAAAGGACTCATTTTTCGGAATGAATTCATAACATTTTAAATCCGAAAGGTACGATTTCCGATTCCTGAGACTGATAATATCGGAGATTCAGATTCAACACTTGATTGAATTTTTGAGAAGGGAAGGGAAGAAAACAGGTTTGTTTTACTGACGAACAGTTAAAGAAATTCCTCAAGCCATTGACCTTTTCAGTGAAACTATCAACTATGCAGAAACTTCATCAGATATTCTATGATTTCTATATCCGATAGACAATCGGATGTTTACTATTTTCAGTGAATATGCTGCACCACTCTTGAGACACCTAGGTATCTTTCCATATCCCAAGGGTCTTTGACTAAAGCAGATTTTTACCCCAGGGTTATCTTAGAGATCCTTCTCTTTTTTATTTTCTAATTTCCATTATTATATGAATTTAATTTCGTTTCAATTTAAGTTAACCTTCTGTCCATGCCTTTTGTTAAACATCAAATCCTTAAAATGAGTGATAAGGGAAATATATTTAAATGTGGAAGAAAGCCTTTGTGGGGAAATTTGTATACTGGTCTCCATCTACATTTTATTAAACCTATGTTCCTTCATAAATCGTCCAGCAGTAGTGAACACGTTTGTTTCAATAGACCACTGGTGCTTTTCTGTTAGGTAACAACCGACAAGTTTAGGGCCGGGTGCCTGGTTGTTAGGTAGGATGTTAGAATCGCAACCCTTCGGTGCGAGTTCGAACCCCACCGGTCGAAGACCCTCGTTTGTGATGGTGGCTGGAGCATGCATAAATCTGTTGTGGTCACAATATCCTCCATTACGAGAGCAATACCATGGGGGGTACTGGTTCAGATATGATCTTTCTCTGTTCCAGGTCTGGTCACAAAAAGCTCTACAATCATTTTAGAAGAAACCTTTTTAGATTAATGGAAATCATTCAAAAATCTTTAACAACTGAAAGTCTCGGCGCAGCGACAGATAACTTCAACTGGAAGTACTAGATTCTTGTCTGTATTCAATCAATATTAGGAAAATTTCTACATCAACTAATATTTCATGGTGAAATCGAAATTCGGGAATAAAGAAAAGGGAACTGAATGCTCAGAGGAGGTGTGTGAAAACGAGCACAGGAGAGATTATTACCAGAAAATTTATTCAAATAAAAGAGCAATCCACTAAAAAGAATTACTTCAGGCAAAGAGAAGCACTTGGATAAAATTTTGCTCAAACGCAAGTTCCCCTTATGGAGATCGTTTTAATTCAACAAAGATAGCACAACCACACTCAGTAATTCTCAACTTGGTGGGTAGGAAAACCCGTTTACAGGATATTCTAAGGACTTTGTAAGTAAAATTATTCAACAGCTTTATTCTAAGGTGGCATGAGAAGAAACTAATTCACAATTCAATCCTTGTAATTTTGAAAAAGACTTTATTAAAACAGTAATGAAAGCATTATCAAAAAACTTCCTAAAAACAAGGCCTCTGGTTATGATGGTATTAATTCCCTAGTTGTATTGATTATCCACAGTAACTTTTCGGATTTATTAACCACGTACGTAAACAAATGCCTCGAGCTAAAAAAAATTTCAACTGTTTTTAAAACAGGGTTTATAGTTCTCTTTCACAAAAAATGAAAGGAAAAAAACAATTTGAAGTCTTATAGACCCCTTTCTCTCCTTCCGTCCTTAGAAAAATTACTATTCCAAAGAGTTAATTTTGCTCTTAATAAGCAGCAAGTGTTATACCCACACCAATTTGGTTTCAAAGCAAGAAAATCTATAAATCATGCTCTTTGGAAATTGTTAGACATCATCGAAGAAGCAAGGAAAGAGAGCATTACGTTATAGTTATTTCCTTAGACATCAAAGTTGCTTTTGACAACTTAAAATATGACATTATAGGAAAAAGATTCAGTAAGCTTTATAGAAAAACTAATATCTCAGAAACCTTAGTTGACATCCATTCCAATCGCAAATTGACAATTCAAACAAATGACGGTCCAGTGTTATGCAAGCAAACATTCAAGGTTGCCCTCAAGGATTTTGTACATCTCCTCTTTTTTGGAACATAGTTGCAGATGAAATTCTAAAAACAGATTTGCCAAGATAAATTTATTTGCAAGCATATGCAGAAGTCTTCGCATTTGTCATCAACGGAAGAACTCGGTGAGAATTGGAAAAACATACAAACTTAGCACTCAAAAGTTTTATAATAAAGATCGATAAAAACCAATTTTAAATATCAATAGAAAAATTACAATATAAACTTTTAGGAAAATTGTCCAGGGGACCAACTATTTGTTGGAACACTCTACCTCTAAATAGAACTTAATCTCTCAAATATCTGAGAGTAACAACGGATGGAAAGTTAAATTGTTTTACTCATATACAAGAGCAAGGTTCTTTGGCTATCAACCAATATCAATAACTTCTCCCCATAGCAGGTCCTCCCTGGGACTACAACAAAATTTTAGAAGGATTTTATATCAAATAGTCACCTAGAAGATGTTCCTGCATGGTATTAGTGCAGGAGTAATTTAATCATCTCCTAGGTTGTAGAGAAAATTGTCATCTATTCAAAGGATCTTCCTCCTATATATTATTGCATCATATAGTACAAGACCAACGGCTGTTTTGCAAGTCATTTCATGCATCATACTCCACCTGAAAGCTCAACAAGAAGCCCTTTACATCAATATCGCATACTTAAAGAAAGAAATAGAACTTGAAAGTGTAACTTGAGTCTTCAGAAAATATTTATAAGAAAATGGCAAATGCTTTGGGATAGTTAAAATACTGATTTGTTTTTCAAGTCATCAAAACAAATTGCAACCCCTTTCTTGAACTTGTGAAGAAAACCTGTTTGTCACAGGACATGGTCTATCTATTTCTTTCCTTGGCAGTTTCCATTTATCAGAGATGACTACTGCTCTTGGGGAGGAGTTGGCGATCCCATTCACTTTGCGATATCCTACCTTTTTACTCTTTCATGGCACCTCTGAAAACCCTCTTCTTTGCTTGAAAACCTTTGTTATAAAAGAGTCGTTAGTAATTCATCTTTTAAAAAAAGAATCATAAATATGATTAGATTGATCATGGAGAACTGTTACAGTTAGCCTTAACCTTATCAATTTGTTAAGGTGTCATTTAATACACTCAGTATTTTATTGTACTTCAGATATTCTGCATTATAGTTTTTATCAGTTCTGTTATGCTGTACGTTTTCCTATTTTGTCATTGTTTCTTTTAATTAATTGCTGTTTTTTTTTTGTTTTTTTAAAATTAAGTCCACCTACATTTATAATAAACCGGAAAAGGACCATACGAACCCTAGAAACGGAGGTGTAGTGTGATGCTAAGTGTTAATTCATCCAGGTCTAAATTACAATCTGTGGATGATTGAATGAAATTTTTGAATGAAATCCATCCAGGAAAAAGGGCTGTGACGTGTGAGCTAACTCATACTCTTGATCCTAGATGGTGCTGCTGAAAAAATAAGAGGGGCAAAAAAATTTGGATAACATAGCAAAGGTTCTTTAGTTAGCAAAATTGACAATGAAAAGTGCCATTAGAAACAACAACACAACGACAGGTGGAAGATTATATTCACAGCATTTGCAATCAAGTTTAATTCATACAACGAAAGTCTAGAGTGCAAGAAATGGCAATTATTTCTTCCTCACGATGACCGAGAGTGAAAAATGAGGAAAATTATCATTTTATTATGAATTCCCGAAATTTAGACTTCAAAAGAGCGATATGTTTCCTTCAACCCTTCTTATTAAGGACCTCCACGGATCCACTATACTCTCCTTGTTGGAAGGAAAGATGGCTCTTATAATGCCAAAATTGTCGAATTCGTAGCACAGCTTAATTCTTTACACAACAAATTAACAAAAATGAAGCCAAGACAATAGTGCTATTTTATCAATTGTGATATTGTTGATAAACTTTGACATAGATCACTAATTTTTTATTTCAACACCCACTGACGCTTCGGGTATGTAAATCCCATATTCTATAGCGATGAAAGAATTATGCAAATCTAGGATTTTTTTCTAAGAAAGTAGATCAATATTATCAATCAGCATAACATGTTTTCCTTCCAGTTTTATCAGTGTTAACTGATATCTATCAGTATTTAATATTTACCTTTTACAATACTTTTCTCAAAATTATATAAGAACATACATTTTCTATATAATTTGTATGTATATAAAACGATTCGATAAATGTTTTCGGTCTTGTATCCTCTAATACTGAATGGATATAAAACTGTGGATGTAGAAATGTCTAAAGATGGATGTAATTTGCATCAAAAATAATTGAATGTTTTACCCGCAAAAACCAAGTTCTTTGCTCCGTTTCCGAAAAGTGTCAGATTTTTCATTACTGGAAAGGATTTCTCATCAATTGTTACAGATTCGAATAGTGTACTTCGTCAATTATTCTTGAAATCCATGAAAAAGTGCTGAATGAATATTAAATCTATTAAAACCTTTCGTCGTCTTGATCATTATTCTCAGCAATAAACAAAATAAAATAATCCCATGTCAGTGATTGATAAAAGGTCAAAGGAAAAAGTGAATAAAATGAAAATAAAAAAAAGTAATATATTTGCGATAATAAAAGATGTAACTAATTCAGAAAATATTAACAAGTTTCTCTTGAATTGTATGATTTCATACGAATGTAACTGTGGAAACCAAAAAATAATAAACAATGTTTTCTTCCTTATTACATGGGATTGTAAAAATTTCAATAACTCTGTAGCTGACATTACCAGAATCAAATTGTTTCAATGATTCATTTTTGTTCTAAATTAATGTTACTGTTTTTAGTATTAGTATATGTATAAAAAGAATTTCAGTAGAAAAATGAAGAATACTATTAAGTTTTTTGGCCTGAAAATGTTCCATGTATTGCAAAATAAACCGAACAAATGTTGCCACAAGGAAAAAGGTCTTCAAATTGTTATGGATATCTTCGGCATGAGAAGCCATGGAGAATTTCTAGCAACCCAACACTTTATTCGAAGCTTTTGTTCCATAACATGTTTATTCCTCCATGCATCATCTATGTATAGTATTACAGCCTATGTTTTGTACAGCGATCGCTTTGTAACGAAACGAATTATACCTGATGTGACATCTGTTGTTCTTACTGTGATTATATGGCATCAAATTCACCTACAATTCAAGAAATTTAAAAACTTTTATTCCTATCTAACAAGAATACCAAAATCTCGTTTGCAATTTACCATCAAAGAAAAAAGAATCGTTAATGCAATGATCTTAATTGCTTTTTCAGTTCCGATTATATTTGCAACTCCTATGGTATTTGCTGTTTATACAATTCGTTCTGAAAAATATATAAGTTTTTGGCTTTTACATTATTCTCTTAAAAATCAAAAAGAATTAGAAGCCTTGCTTCTTTTTATATGCATGATATTTTACTTTTTTTGTAAATTTGTGATACCTTCCTTGGCAGCAATTATTTATGGAACTTTTACTTACAAGCTATCGAAAGGTATTCGAATTCAAAATGAAATCATGATAAGAAATATTGTTTCTCACAATTTTACAATTGAAATTAAAATGTATTATAGAATTATAGAATGCTGTAGATTATTTAATAATTACAGCAAGGGGACTATCTTCCTGCTCACTGTACATTTTTGTAACATTTTGTATGCAGCTTTATCGCTTGCTTTACGAACAAATAATTCTGCTAATCAATATGTTATCACTATTGAATCCATTCTCACAATAATTACTTGCATTCTTGTTGTCGCTGGACTTTACTATTTTGCTTCTGAGATACCCACAGCAATGGCCGAAGGTAGATCAGAATGTCGAAAGATTTACCATTAAATTATTCTAGAAGAAAAAACAATTCCCTTCAAAAATTTCCTGTTGTTGAAGATTTTAGGAAAGATCGAGCCCTTTTACTTAACAGTTTGGAATTTGCTTAAAATAGATAAAAGTTTAATTTTAACCATATTTGGCACCACTTTGAGTTTTTGTATTTTGATACTTCAGCTGAAAAGAGTTGATCTAGAAAGTATGAAATAGACAAAAATTCTTATTTATCAAGGCATAAGAATGAGATAATTTTTTCATCTTCTTCTCCTCTATTAATTTACGTAGAATGCACGAAGGAACATTCGATTCTTGAATTCTGTATATTATGTTGACCCCCCGAGCTTTACTAATTCTTGTTATTACACCACTGACCTTGTATTTACATAAATAAAACTCAAACATCGTGTCTTTAATTTTTCATTTCCTTGGTCTCATTTTCAGATTAACATTTTTATTTTTTCTTAATTTTCCATGCTTAAATTTAGACTTTATCTCTGCCAGTATATACTTCACGAAAATTGAGAAAATATTATTTTTAATAGAAGATAGAGATTTAAATAGCTGTTCTTGTTAGAAAATGGAAGATATCGGAGAACAAGATGTAGGGAAAATCGCTTTCTTTGATGTTTCTAAAAACAAACTCTGAAAAATTTATAATCGTCTTTTTAGAATTTTATGGCTAAATCTGTATGCTTTAGAATATATATTCATTCTTAAATTTCAGTTTAGGGTGAATTTAATTGTGATTAAGTGATTTCCGAGCATTCAAATTTGTTCTTTTACTGATTTATAATAATTTTTCGAATAATTCGGTGACATAATTCTATTTCAAGTAAATATAATTGTAAAATTCATGTATTATAGCTATGAGAGCAATATGCCAGAATATATGTTTTTTATAAATCCAAATGTATTTTTGTTTTAAAAATAACTATATAAATCTTTTTTTTCACTTCCTCTTACGAGAAATATACAGTAAAAAACTGTTATATGGATGTGCGAAAAAATCCGTACATCCAAGCAAATGTTTTTACATTCATAACTTCAAAATAACCATTCACTTTCTCATATTAGAAATTGTACAAATTTTTAAATTAGTATAAAAGAAATTTAAAGGACAAAGTTTAGTTTGGTTTGGTTTAGTTTAGTTATATTAACGTCCCGTTTAAAGCAACACGTTTAAGTGATAAAATGCAAGTGCCAATTAAGAAAGAAATAGATATAAATGACACACTGTTATAAATCAGAATATTTTCGGTTTTTGAAATGGACATATTAAGATTTTATATTCAATTAAGGGCATTACGTCCTATATTTACTAGCCAAAATGGCTATTCCTTCTTCAAATAATAGGTAGAAAAGATTCACCGTTATAAATCAGAATGTAAATAATATCTTGCATTGGTTAGACTAAGATTTGACGGATAAAAAGTGTTTCATCGTAATACAATAAGATGAACTTCATCACTTCATAAGCCTTGCTTCCGGACCAATACCAGAAACTTTTACAACTCATATCTGCACTTATTGAAGCAAATGCTTGAAATACCAATTAATGCCGATAATTCCTCAAAGTTTCATATCCTCCAGCATTGTGTTGACTTCAGTATGTATGAATGATTTCTGTTTCAATATTCCTGCAATTAACTGCAAGATTTATATTTTAACGAATTAGATGACGGATTTCTATTCCATAGTTTCTTATGAATGCTTTTCTGAGCGATGTCTTTTTATCACTGCATGAAAAACAATTCAATAAATTAAAGAATAAATTCTCCAGCCCGAGTAATGGAAACTTTTTCATTAGCTCTTATTTCAAGTGAAAAAACATTTCTTCTAGATGCATTACATAATTACGAGAAGCTCCAAAAATATCCTTTCATTGTATCTTTTACTATAGTAGAACCTAACAGCCGGCTTCCCAATATAGGTGTAGCGATTCTTCCCCAAAATCTGAGCGTCCCTGTTCGGCTCAAGCTTTTTTTGTGTTCTATTTCTGAAGTGTGTCAATGCCCCCCCCACCCCAGTAAAAGGGGTTGTGCGAATATGATGCATGAAATGGCTAAGTCGTACTCTTGGCCCTAGTTGGCGCTTCTGAAAAAACAAGAGACGTTCACTTGGTTTAAATAGCTGACAGATGTCAGTGGGCTGGTAAAGTGCCATTATTAACAACACAACAAAATCTAACCGCTCTAATCACTTTAATGATTTTGTCAGTTCAAGTTTTATATGAACATTCATGGTCCATGCATATTTCATCAGCTGTAGCCTGAATCCCATCATCCATCATTTTCAAGAAAGATGGAACTTTAAATTCCCTGTGTGGAAAGTTCTTGACATAGTCTTTCAATTCATGTTAACATGCCTGTTTCAGTCAATAATAGATTATCAGTCAAAATAATTCCATCATTATCTGCAAAGAACTAATTCCAAAAACACTCATATCATAACAATACTTGTTGATGATAATCAACTAATTATTAATTGTATGGTAGATCCTTATGACCATTCACAAATTCAAAATTTTCAGGATTACGACACCTTATTTTTACTTTATCTGTGCGTATTTTTTTCATATAAAAATAAATCAAAACAAATAATTTATTTTTAACTGCAAATAAGATTTTTAGAACTTAAATTGCATTAAATCCATTATAATTATTGATTTCTTCTTCTTGGCCAAATTAGTGAAGGAGTAAAACTCTTATCGGCGGATTGGCAGATAAAATGTTTGAATTTATCAACAAGAACATCACTAAAAATCAATCAATAAAGCCATTTTAAGAACTCTAGTTTTAAATTAGGGCGAAATATTCGAATAAATTGAAGAAAATTGAAAGAAATGAAAGAAATAAAATATCGAATGCAAGACAATTGGCTTCTTGAGATATGTTTAAATGTTTAGGTAAATGTGACTAATTTTTCAAAATTCAGAAAATTACGTCAAAGATGAAAAATAAATAACAAGAAAAATAAATAAATAAAAAACGAGAAAAATATTTTCAAACACAATCATTCAAAATAATAGAGAAAATTAAATAAAAAAATTATTGCATTAATTTTTTTTTAATTTTGGCTCTTAAGTACGTTGATTTGCAATATGCCTGTCTGGGAGTCAGTAATTTAGGAGAGACATATTTCTTTTCAGAACATTTAACATGCATACAAACAATTTCTTTTATAAATGCAAATATATTTTACACACTAATTGTTTGTTTTTGCAAAGATTTGAATATCAATAGCGGCAACCAAACACTTAGAACTAATATATTACGAGCATTCGCTTCAAATGTTCGCTATCAATTTAGTCAGCAATAATGTATGCCAAATATTTTCACTAATGTTGAAATTTTAGAACACCTGAAAAAAAAACAATTTTCTCAAATGTCGGACTGAAACGGTCCATTGATATTAGAATCTCTGTATCAGTTTGGGAAAAAACTGGCTGTTTTGTTTCTAGAAAATCTTGGATTGGTATAATTCAATTCCCATTCCCAACAATTAATAATAACTGAAATTCAGAAGGAATCTTTGACTGAAGGGGTTTTTTTTTGGCTAGGAGTACATTCTACATTCTAGGAGTACATTTGGAGTAAGTACATTCTACAAGTTATAGAGATTTCTTAAAGTTATTGACTCTTCTAGTCAAACTGTCAATGCAACTGTAATTTCATCAGATGTTCTATTATTTCCATATGGCTAACCATCAGATGTTCACTTTCTTTAAGATGTGATTGCACCAACCTCGAGATAACCAGGGATTTTCTGGTATCTCAAAGGTCATTGCTAAGAACAAATTTTTTTTCCTGTCTTGTTATCCTAGTGACCTTTTTCTCTTTTTTTTATCGCCTAATTCCTATTGTTATATGAATCAAATTTGCACTTCGTTTGAATTTATCTAATCATTTGTTCGTGACTTTCGCTAAGTACTAAACTCTTACGTTTACTGTAAAAAGGAAAGCTTTTCTGGTCAAAGTGAAATATGACAATATGGCTTTTTGGCCATATACTTTATTTTCGGCTCACATTCCATAATAAATGATGAAGCAATAGTTTACGAGATCTTTTCATTCTCTGGAACAAAAAAAAAGTGTAGTGGAGGATTAAGTACGTAGTCTGGATTCATTTGTCACCTCTGAAATTAGAATTATCTCGAAGAAACTGTATTCCTCCTCTAGATTTCAAGGTATTCGGGGACATAGAAGATCAGTAACATGTAGATGAATAATATTTTTTCTGAATATTTTCTCTGAATATTTTTTCTCGAAATTTAGACTTCGATTGAGATATGTATTCTTCAACCCGTCCTGTTAAATAATTGAAACATAACCTGTTTCACAATATTGTGAGATATTATAAAATATAAATCCACATTCCACAATATCATAAAATATTGCAAAACATTTATTAATATTATACAATATTGTACAGCATTTGTGTGCTATTAGCGTTTTTACCATGAGTTCGGCAGATTCTCCTTGTTATAAAGAAAGATGCATCTGTTATTGGCAAAAGTAAGTTGCCCTTGGTGCACATCTAAATGTTTATATATCAAATCACCATCAGTAACAATTAAAGTAAATCGCACTAACGAAACGGCATTCTTTTTGACGTATGTTTTTAGTATTAAAGTGCTCCATGGATCACTAATCTTTTGTTTCAACATTCTCTAAAACTGGCGTTCGAGAATCTATATGTATTGCTCTATGGCCATATGACATGCATCTACGATGGATTTTTTTTTCAAAGAAACTAAATCAATAACTTCAATCAACGTAATATGTTTTTCTTCATGTTTATTAGAGTTACCTTTTCATCATACCAGCATTTAATATTTACCTTTGGAATTAGATTAAAAAAGAATAGATATATTTATATTCATATTTCTGTATATAAAGATGATGCAAAAATATTTGCTGTTATATAACATTATTCTTTTAGTATTCTCTAATATTGATTGGACATAAAACTGCGAGTTTAAAAGCATTTAAAGAAGCGTGTAATTTTAAACCCATAACCATCAAGTTTTTTGCTTCAGAAAGTCTTACTTTCCAAAATGAAAAAAAATTCTAATCAAATATATGGGCTGGAATATTCAACTGAATTGATTATTCTTCGGATGATAAATTTATCCTAAAAGCAATCAATTTTATGCCATAAAAAAATTAAAACTTTTCATACATGTAAATTATTATTCTCAAAAATAAAAAGGCTAAAGTAAAAAAATAAAAAAATACTCACACATTAGCGATTTTAAAACAGTGAAACATAATGCGATTAAATTAAAAATAAGAAAGTGATCAGATATTTGCAACCTTAAAACTTGTTATTAACTCTGAAAATATTAACACGCATTCTCTCGGATTGTTCGATAAACTTATATTAATGTAACTATGGCAACGATGTAATAATAAACAATCTTACCCTGTTATTATTTCCTTTTAACAACAATTTCAGTAGCTCGGAAAGTGGCATTTTCGAAAGAAAATTTGTTCATCGATGCATATTCGTTGTCTATAAAATCTTTTTATTAACTTTTGTTTAATACACAAAAATTAATGAATGTGTAAAAGAATTTATTTTGGCGAGAAAATGAAGAATGCTATTAACGATTTCAGTCAGAAAATTTTCAATAAATTAAAGAATAAATCAAGTAAATTTTACCACTTGGAAACATGTCTTCGGTTTGCTATGGATATCTTCGGCATGAAAAATCATGGAGAATTTTCAACACCTCCATATTTCATTCGAAGCTTTTGTTCAACAAGTGGTTTACTTGTACACATATCATTTATGTACAGCATTGCAATATTTATTGTGTACAGGGATAGCTTCTCAACAAAACGAACTGTACCCGATGTTATATCTGTTGTTCTTACTGTTCTTATATGGCATCAGATTCACCTACAATTCAAAAAATTTCGAAATTTTTATTCTAGCTTGATAAGTATACCGAAAAATTGTCTGCAATTTACTAACAAAGAAAAAACAATTACTAATGCAATTATCTCACTTGCTTTCGTATTACCTGTAATCTTCTCAACTCCTATGGTAATCGCGTTTTATAAAAATCGTTCTGAAAAATATATAAGATTTTGGTTTCTTGGTTATTCTCTCGAAAATCAAAAAGAATTGGAATGTTTGCTTCTTTTTATATGCATGGTGCTTTATTTTTCTTACAAATTTTTGATACCTACCTTGGCCGTAATTATTTATGGAACTTTTAGCTACAAATTATCGAAAAGTATTCGGATTCAAAATTATATCATGAACAGCAATATTGAATCTCATACTTTTACTCATGAAATTAAGATGTATTACAGAATATTAGAGTGCTGTAAGTTATTTAATAATTACAGCAAGATGACTGTCTTTCTGTTGACTTTGCATTTCTGTAACATTCTGTATATAGCTTTGTCGCTTGCTTTAAGTATAAAAATTTCTGCTCCACTCTACGTTATCACTATTGAATACGTTCTCTCAATAATTACTTGTATTCTGGTTGTTGCAGGCTTTTTCAATTTTGTTTCTGAAATACCCTCTGCAATGGCCGAAGGAAGATCAGAATTTCGAAAACTTTATCATGAAATTATTTTAGATGAAAGAACAATTCTCTTCAAAAATTTCTTAATGTTGAAGGTTTTAGGAAAGATCGAGCCATTTTACTTAACAGTTTGGAATTTGCTTAAAATAGATAAAAGTTTAGTTTTAACCGTATTTGGTACTACTTTTAGTTTTTGTATTTTAATATTGCAGCTAAAAAGAATTGACGTTGACAGTATGGAGTAGTCGAGATTTTTTACCTACCAAACTTTAAGAATGATAATATATTTTAACCTTGCCTTTTCATTTGAATAATGCACAATAAGTATGGAAATATTCTGTTCTGGTTTTCTCAACAAGTTCTCCTCATAAATGTACTTAATACAATAAAGAGTCCTGTCATTGCTTCAGTAGACTAGTATTCTGACGAGCAAATGAATCCCAAACATATTGTCTTTATTTTTACTTTCATTTTTCTTATCTGTATATCTCCAGCCTTTTACTAGCAAACTGAATAAAAAAAATCTGTAATCGACTAGAGCATGCTTCATTTATTCCATCCGTCCTTTATTAGGTACTAGCCGCCTTTGGCGACCAGCTGGTTCGCCATGAGTAATTCGTTCTAAAATTTTCAATTAAATCCCATATTCATTAGACTTGAAGTAATTCCAGGCATTGATTGGCCTGAAATTAATATTTTCTTTAAGATGATGGACGGAAAGTTCTAAAAGTACACCTTTTCCTAATAATATTCTTTAATTTTATAAATCAGTCAGTTTGAACTATCGGTTATGCTTCTAAAATATTTTTAAAAAAAATCGATGATGTTGCCAAAATATTAAAAATGTTTTTTTAAAGAAAGCGAGAAAGGGAAAAAAAAAGTATTAAATACAGATATTGCAAACGATTACATAAATATGCCATTGAGTCGGGACTTCAATGCATATCCTGTCTAAATTCAATCAGGTTTACCGTAAATAAAGAAGATTTATTGAGTTAATGATATAGATATTGCAAACGATTGTAGAAACCTTTGCTTTGCATTTGTTTTTTAAAGAAAATATCGCATTTATTTTATTTTATCCAGTCACGTGTGAAAGTTGCATTACTGTAGATTTATTTTGTGATGATAGTTTTTTTTATTTGAACTTCCGTCATTGTTTTCTTTTATTTTATCCAGTCACGTGATAAAAATATGGTTAAAATATTTCTTTAAAAAATCGTTAAAAATAGAAGCTTACGTTATAAATTAAAAACACTGATACCGTTAGAAAGCTAAATTTTTTATCTTTAAATTGATATAAAAATCATGCTTGTGCAATAATATTTTCGGAAGTTATAGCGGCAAAACGTCAAAATTTTGTTTAAATTTTAATTAATTCAAATTCTAATTAAAAATTCGAAAAAAGGGCTCCTAGGTGCACATTCCGAACCTCCAAGGTATACATGTACCAAATTTGGTAGCTGTATGTCCAACGGTCTGGCCTGTAGAGCGCCAACACACACACATTGAGCTTTATTATAAGTATAGACTAGTCTTAGCCTATTCTTTCCTTTTTTATTTCGTAAAGTGGTAATAACTTGCGGTGTTCATTATTAATATGAATTGTTTGGAAAAAAACCAAAAAATTTTGATTAGTGTTTCCTATTTTTTGCACAGTTCAGGATTATTTCCGTATTCCCCAAATTAGTACACGTGGTACTTTCAACTAATATTATTTTCGCAGGCTCAATCGTATTCGCTCTGTAGCTTCGACCAAGGTTGTTTTCCCAAGTTCAGCCGATTTGCTCTGTATTTCCAATAAAGGTTATTTTCGCAAACCCGTAAGTGGTGAGCAGTGAATTTTCATTAAAATTATTTTTCACATAACCAAGTTAATTCATCCTATACTACCTGTCCGTCACAAGAACTCTCCTAGACGATCGTCTATGTTTACGGCGGGCGTTATAGAAACCGGTTTTGTTAAGGAAGATCCATTTTGAATGGCTGGAATCGGACGGAAGTCTGTGGGGTTCTTTTTTTTCTTGGCATCAAACTGTAGCTAAAAGAAAAACTTGTTGCTCATTCGTCTTCTCGCTTTAGTCGCAGTTGCAGAATCTTTATATTCGCTTAGCTTGCTTTTATATTTTATTAATGTATTATTAATCTTTCCATCTATCTTGCTTTTCTCTTTTGTACTGAATTATTACATTATCATTATTGTTTTATTATTATTATTATTTTAAGATTTACATGAAGCAAAATATAATCTAAAAGTATCATACGGTTTTCAATTAAAACTGAAGGCAAATTCTTTTTCAAAAATTTATATCTTAACATTTTATGGCCTTTTCTGTTAACTTTTATTTAATGTTATGAACACATTTAACAAAATAATTATCGTAAATTAGAAAATAACTTTTTAACATAAATAAAATCACCTTTTGAATTGATCGATGTATAGAACTGGAAAATATAGAAATCCATTTCAAAATCATATTTATAAAGCAATAAACGAAACTTTCAAAGCAAATTATACTCAGCTGTTTATATTAGTAAAATTAATTGATTATTAATTTTGAATTCTTTATTTGAAATTTTTTTAAAAAAATGTTCTTGCAGAGAATTTTGAATTTAATTATTTTTTAAAGAAGTATATTTTACAATTCAGTACTTTATTTTCATCGAGAGTATTGAAAAGTTTCCTTAAATCTAATGTACAATTCAGTTTTCTAATATCACAATCATTGTCAAGGTTTAAAAGGCGAGGGGAAGTGGAAGCCGTTTTTCTAACCTTTTCTTCTTAGTGTTAAATAATAAGAGAAATTGTATTGCAGTTTTAAAAGAAAAAAAGAATTACTTTGAAATTAAAAATAGCGATTCTATTATGCTATATAAAAATATTTAGAGATTGAAAAGATTTAATTTCTTTTCTGGAATTGAATGAATATATGCAATAGTTAAGAAGTAATTATATTAAATGTTTATTGCGAAATATTATTCACCTATATAATGGTAGGAAGAAAATATTGTATTATAGGTAGAGTTTTTAGTATTTTTTTTTCAATAAAAATTATAGACATTTAGTATTCAAGCTTGTTTTCTTCTTGTTGTTTCAATAGCTTTCCTTCGAAAATATGATTCCAAGAATCTAAAAGCTTATTAACGAGATTTCATCTACACAGGTGCTCTGATTGTGATAATAAAACGGTGACAGATAAGTATACTCAAGAAGCCTTAATGGGTTTTAAATAGAAATGTGAAGGACATTAGGAATGAAGAATTTTGAACCCCGAAATGATAAAAGGCATGCAGGAATTTGTAAATCTTTTATTGCTTCGAGCTCATGACTTATTTCAATCGACAGTTCGTAAGAAAAAGTTTCTTCTTCTTCTTCTTTTTTTTTTTTTTTTTTAGAATTATATTTGTTTTTTAAGTCGAGGGAAACGAATAAACGGTATCTAGAATACAAAAACAAATTTTTACTGTGTTTTTCGTAGAATAACGTACTAAAAAATATACTAATGCACTAGTAAATCGATACTGGATTCATTAAGTTTGACCTCTTTTATGTCCGGTACGTCTGGCAAGTGCCTGAATGAACCCCCTGAATGAATTTCTGAATGAACCCTTGTGTTACCTTCAAATTTAGAATACGTTTACATGTAAACTTTGCAAGATTAATTATATTGTAGAAAGCTTGTACATGTTGAATATAAGTTACAAATCAATGTTTGATTTTTAAAAATTTAAAAATTGATAGTGTGGTAATTGTTAATTTTTGTTTCAAAAAATAGTATATATATATCAGAAAAAAAATATAAATCTGGAAAGAATATTTAAATATGAACATTTTTCTTTATAACAGAATTTAAAAAACTTTTTATGAAAATTATGATATTGTTTCTATTTTTAATTAGACGCTTTTTCTACGGAGAATTTATATCAATAACTTATATCAATTTAAATCAAATGAAATGATGACGATTAATTTTTTGTCTCGTGTGATTTTACTTCTTAATTTTTTCTTGTACAATCGTTAAACATATAAATAATTATTCAATTTTTCTATTTGATTTGCTTTATTTTTTATATATTTATAACAGGAATATCAGATATTTTTAATATTCCGAGTATTCAAATAAATGTCATCTTTGGGATTTTTTTAAACTTTATTTTCAAAAATTAAATACATAATGCAATAATACATAATATCTCCAGTTTGGTGCTAAACATGCAACGCAAGTAGCTTGAATGAATTTCTACCTCTGCGAAATGAACTCTTCCTACAATAACCTGTTTCTATAACGCCCGCCATAAACATAGACGATCGTCTAGCAGAGTTCTTATGATGGACAGACAGTACCTTCCACCAAGATTATTTCCATATACTCCAAAATAGTTTGCCCTGAATCTTCAGCAGATGTTTTTACGCAAACTTACACAGGTCCGCCGTGCATTTTCAGAAATGTGAATGTGAATGAATTAAACTAATTTTTATGCATCGAAATGAATGAATAAGCAACCGATTTTGTAATTCCGTATTTACAAGCATGAAACAAATCCACCTAAGTAAAAATATGTAATAAATATAGTATCTCAAAATTTTTTAATTGTCATTTTAGCTGTAACTGAGAACAAAACAGGTGACACGTTCATAAAATCTTTTCTTCTATTAAAATTATATTTAAAACTGTTAAATCGATGAAAATTTAACACGTTAACTGCCGTGTCACTCACATTCGCCTGACAACAGAATCTCTCAATCAATGTAAAATTTAATGCGAGTAGAATTCGTGTATGTTTAATTTATGTCTCCCAATTTTAACACGTTACTCAGCAGCTGAACCGCCTATTATTCATACATGCTATCTTTATTGATGCTTTTTTCTCTTATACAATTAAAAAAGTAAATAACCAACCATCTTATAAAATAGTGGCACGATTCACGGTCATCAATCATGGCAGCGAGCGTGTTAAACTTCTAATGTATTGTATGAAAAAATTTAGTTTAATGTATATTAATCTTTTTAATTCATTTTTTACTTAATTTTCTCTACATTGCCCCTGGAATGCTTCTTAGAACCTTTGGTAGCTTAAATTCTGTACACAAGCCTCATAATTTTTTTTATCGATCTATTTTGAATCATCCTTCATAGAAAATGCAATACAGAAATGCAAAATAACGTAGACATTTCTATTGAACTGCTTTATGAGAAATATTTCATAAAGGATACCTACAATATTTTTAATTAGCATCAAAATGGTATCTCTTTTTAATTGTTTTCTTTTTACTTCATCTCTATAAACTCTCTAACCGTCCAGCCTGTGTGAAGTGCAATTAGATAAGGATAGAGAAATAAATATTTGTGAGTATTCCCTCTCTCTCTTTCTCTTTCGCCATTCGAAGTGATAAGGAACTGACAGCTATCGGATACCGAAGTGTTGAAAGAACCATTTTGAAGAAATTTAGAGTCACGTAGCAATTCTTTTCCAAAAAAGAAATATTCTTTCTGAAACGTGATGGCAAATGAAGAGTGAGATAAAGAAGATGTAGTACTTACATAATGGACTAGTATTCCAGACTATCAAAAGCTTTTTAGCACGTGTTTTCAAAATACGATGATAGGCGTGAGATAAAATATTTCATTCATAGAATTGCAATAATAAAAGAAACTATGAATTTGTTGAAAGGTTTTAACAAAAACTTATGGACAAAGCGGATGCTAAAAAACTCTGCTTGGCCATGGTGTTTTAAGGAATGTTAAAAACTTTATTCATTTAAAACAAATAAAATTAATAGATTTTTAATGGCATTCAAAAATAGTCTTAGTAATTAATAAAATATTTAATTAATTAATATTTAAGCATAATTTAATAAATAAATTCTTAAAGGCATTTAATTTATTTAATTAAATGCTTTTAATTTTTTTAAATTTTATAAATTTGTTTAAAGCATTGTGAAATATTCTTTTATGAGTTTGCTTATGATTTTAAAAAATGAATTTTTATCAATATAAAATAAGAAAACATGAGACTTTAAAAATATTCACAGTAAATTGGAACTTTAATTTCATTTATGAAACGTTTTTCAGTTTTAGTGAGGGAATGGCATCACTATAATTTCATTCTAATGAGATTAATAATAAATTGTTAAAAAACAGTGGAAAGTAATCTTTTATGAGATTCCTTATGATTCGAAAAAAAAAATTAACAAAATAAAACTACAAAAAAGTCGTACTTTGAAATTAATATTCACAATAAATTGGAATTATTATTTTATTCATAAAGTGTTTATACATTAAGTAGTTAATGAATAATATCATTGTAATTTCATTTTTATGGAATTATTTATTAATTTAATTTCGTAAATGTTTTTTCACAGCCTGGAGCTTTTATAATTTTATATTCATCTTCAAATTTATTTCTACTCTTAAGCACTTCAGCAAAAAGTTGTATTTAAAAATTCGTTCTTGTTTTCTTTATCTTAATCGTCAATATATTTCATAATTCGCTGATATATATATTATATA
Source organism: Argiope trifasciata (assembly GCA_026543055.1). Classification (NCBI taxonomy): domain Eukaryota; kingdom Metazoa; phylum Arthropoda; class Arachnida; order Araneae; family Araneidae; genus Argiope; species Argiope trifasciata. Next base: position 406,195 of record JAPMOQ010007589.1, on the reverse strand, counting down.
GTCTTGCATTACAAAATATTGGATAAATTGAATACCTTGGATATAATTTTCTAATAAGTCTCGTTCTTTTAGAATTTTTTTTGACCTTCAAATTTTTGAAAAAAAAATCGACATTGAAGCACTTGAATGAAAGAGTTTTTTTAAACATCTTTTTCTACGTATTTCTTTTTAAATTTAAATATACTTTATAATTCGTTGTTAAAAATATTATCAAATCATGTTATCAATTATTATTTAAAATTCACAATTCGAAGAAATTTTTATATGCAATCAAAATTAACTAAAAATTAAGGCATTGACTGATAATTAAGTTCTAAGAATAATAAAATCGTTACACTTTTCTATCGAAAACACATATATTTCATAAGGCAGTAAATAAAAATTTGATTTTTTGTCCTGAAAGACTTTCTGGTTTTTATGAAACAAATCAAATTATAATTTTACAATAAGGGTTTCTTGAAGCTTACTTCTCTATTATAATAAAATGGGAGATTTCTTTTTTTAGTTTTTTACTTTGTAAGTCATAATTCATTGTTAAAAATATTATGAAATCTTGAAATCATTTTTTTTCTTATATTTACTACTAGGTGGCGCCTCTGATACAAAATGAAAAATATAAATAAAATTAATCGAACATCTGGCAATTGTCTGTTTTTGTTTTGAAATTGTCTGATATGGTTTTTGAAAATTGTTAAAATAGGTAACTGTCGTGTAGAACACATAAGTGTGGAAGTTTCAGATACCTACATTAAGGGAAAAAACGCGAAAAATTGTAATTCCAAAATTTTTTTATTCCAAGCAAGTAATAAGTTGAGCAGTGTTTGAAACAATTAAAAACAACTCTTTACAATGGTTAAAGAAAATTTTATTGTAAAAAGTCTGAGTATCATAACAATTAGTAACAACTTAGCTACAAAAACATATAGCAAATGTTTCTTAATTTAAAATCTATAAAGTTCAACTTAGGTGATATCTAATATAGATAGTTTCAAAGCATAAATCATTCTCAAAAATAACAATAACTTCTCGGCATCATAACACATCTTAACAGTTACATGAAATAAAGCATAACGAGTTACATTTTAAAATCTCAATAGTTTTACCAACAAAAAAGTACAATAGCATTTTTATCGTTAACTTCAATGAAAATGGATATAAATATGAAGTTAATAATTTATTGAAAATATATCGTTTCATTACAGTTTGATAAAACAACATACTGTTAAATAAAGCATAAAAAATTTTATTAAAGCTTTCTATAACAAACTTTATTTGACAAACAACTTAAAATCCAGGGGAAAAAAAGCAAATTTATTTCTCAGAAATTGAATAAACAATAAGGAAAAATTTATCATGAAAATGATTATTGTTTAATTCATAAGTAAAAATTTATCGTTTGGCAAATAAATTAAAATTTGTTTACTATTGTTTCTAGAATTTTCTTTTTTAAGCTTATAGAATATTCGCAAAATAAGTAATAATAAATTAAATAACTTGGGAAAAATCACTCTCAGATTCATATTATTATTTTAAGAGGAATAAGTTTTCTAATTTAATCGATTTGTTAATAGTAAGCAAATTAAATGCGTTCATATATTACTTGAATTTATTAAATTTTTTTAATTTCTATACCATATTACGTCATTACTTTTTATCAGAATTTTAAGTTACGATTGCATAAATTGAAATCGTAATCTCTGCAATTATGAAATTGTATCAATATAACTTGTTGCTCAATATCTGAACTAATTTCTAAGAACATTTAAACAAAAGTTGATTGTCAATCCAGTTGATATATATTTTTAATTTACATTATATTCCTATAATTCATCTGAACAAATTGTTTTACTAACCACTGATTTCCATAATTTTACTAAACGCTCGTAATCGATAAAAATACTGAATTTCAATAAATAATAGAATATTTCTTTCATTTTGAAAATTTCTGTCAGTTTCATTTAGATTTCATTTGTTGCTCACAAATTAATACAAAGTTTTTATTCGAATATTTTTTAACGTGAGTTCTTACAAACCTCCCAGATGTGAAGTTGTCCCAACTATTGGAAAAACACATTTTATATTAAGATTAAAACAAAATTCGAAGAGATAATTGCATTTCAAGACAAAATGGAATATACATTAACATCCCTAAATAAGTATAGTCTTACTGAATTAAAATTGAAATACCAAGTAAACTTGTATGACGTGATGTTGTTCATATTTAAGAATAGATATTAATTTATGTGAATTATGACTAGAAATTAAAAAATATGTATATTCTGGTATAAATATTTCATTTTATACATCAATTTTTGCACTCGCAAATAATTTTGTATGCAAAGAAATCCAGCATATAATAAATGTTAACGTTATCCAGTGTTAATCCAAGTTTCAGCATTAAGGAAAACACAAAAACAAGTCAAAGTATAGTTGGAAACGCCAACCAGGTGAGCTAGAGGGCACAGCACTATGTCTTTCCATTACAATGTGACTCAATACAAAATTCAAGGATCATCAGCATCTGCTTTTCGATTTGGACTTTAGTTAAGCAAATTTAAAACTGTGTGTGGACACAGAAACATGAAACATGTATCTAACTTATGTAATAATACAATATACATGTACGAATACTGCATACGCTTAATGTATGTGTAAATTATCACCAAAAATTAATTTTCCCCTTTATTGTGAGTATGGGAAATAGAACTTCCTTGTTTTAAATATAATAACTGAATAAAAACCTCAAGTAATAAAATTTTAAAACTCTTAATGCTCCTTTGGTGTTTTATTAATATAAATATAAGGCATATTTAGTTTACATAATTTTGAAATAATATTATTTTTTTAGCAAAACAATGTGATATTGCAATGGCATTTTTACAAAATAATTTATTTTAAAACTTATACATAAATAAACCTTAAAATCTAACCATTACCAGAAATATTTATATTAATTTTATCCGAATAACAGAAAAGTAGGCTTTTTTTACACAATGACTAGACACAACTCTAACTTTAAAAATACTTTACATCACATAGCAAATTCTCATTCATGTCTGATATTTTTTGATATATCTGATATATACATCATGTATCTGATATTTTTTTAGCATTGCCATTTTTTATATTCACGCTATTTCTTCTTTTTTGGAGAAAGAATTTGATTTCCTATCAAATAAAATACATTTATTATTAAAAATATCGTTATCGGCACATATTATTAGATATCTTCATTATATTAGGTTGAAATTTTATAATTAATTTGACAATTCAAGCCATTATCATTTCACTGCGCTCTGACTATTGCACTATCACATATGCCTATCATAAATTATTTATAAACAATACACAAATGGCATTTAATACATTTGATACATATTAAGATAAGCAATACATTACAATCTTAGAAATATGATGAAAATGTCAAAATATATAGAAAACATGACACGCATAGTTTTTTATAAAGCACCATAACTGAGTCATTTGTCGGCAGTTTTTAGAAAACATTTCGTTTCGGCAGTGATCGGTTGAATGCACGGCCTGCTGCTCATATTGTGGATGGAATCGTTTTTTTATTGGAACTGTAAGCTCTAGCCAGGTGGCATGACATAAAGCTAAAAAAAGTGCGTCTAAATTTTTTATAAAAACTAATTTAATCTAAATTAATTACTTTTCTATCAGTTGAGTTCCCCTCAAGAGTTAAATATGCCTCCTATTCTTTGTAAGAATTCAATTTCGAATTCTTCGAAAGGCTCTACAACTTTTGAAGTTAATGTGATAATTTTTTTAACTATTTTAAATTACTGTAGTAGATATTTTACGGAATAGTATTATTTTCAACTTCTCCATACAGGGTTTTCATTAATTTAAAAAGTATACCTAAATTGTAACCTTAGCAGCAACATGGAACATTTAAATATCACCATGCTCTGAATTTAAGAAGTTTAGAACAAGTTGTGGGTGTTATTTGGGGATTTTTTTAAAAACTAATGAAATCGAGCAAAAGTACTTCTTTTGTTTGCATGTATTTTCTATTATTTTGAGCAGAGCCATCTTTTTTTTACAGTAACCATTCATTCTCCAAAATTCAGTGTCTTTGTTCGAAAAGCTTTCGAAGAAACTGTCTAAAGAATCATCAGAATCTACACCAAGTTTCATACCATCGCCAATTCGCCAATGCCACGCCATTGGACGTGTTAAGTCCAAAAATAGCAGTTTTTTACCTCATTTCAAAACTAAAAGTCTATAAAGGCACCGGTTTGTTCTAATTCAAGAATTATCTTGTCACCGCAGACGGGAGTGATGCACCGATCCAAAAGGGGGCAATGTTTCCGTAATGGTGGAGGCAGCGTCTTCGGAGTATTTCGGACGTTGGTCTTTCCTGGTCAGCAGGAGGCAGGTCCCACATGCAGCCAGCAGGCCAATCTGGAGGAAGAGGGCACCCAGGGACGAGACAACGACGACCGTCTTCGTCGTGCATACTAGTTCGTCGGAATCTTCCATTTCACGTTCATCTGAGAAGAAGAAACTAATTAATATAAAATTATCCTGAAAAATTGTACTCTCGTGTAAAAATACGAAAAAAAAAAACTCAATTCAAACGATGTCATGTCCGTGTTAACACGAAAAGGCCCTCTTACTCAATGAAAATGACACATACACGCTTACCCAACCCTTTTTTATAAATGCACTCACTCACACATCTCAAAGATGTTGATGAATTTCCTCGCTTTTAGTCCCCCCACCTTGCTAAAAAATAGCAATTTGGATATCCAATGATTTCTACTGCTTTTCTGAAATAGCCAGATTTAGCTGAGATCAAATATTACAAAATTGCTTTTTACGATTAGGCATAGACATTCAAAAACAAGAAACAAGAATTTTGCTTCAAGGCAATATGTAAAAGAATTTGAAGGAATATCAATGAGAGATTTAAAACATAAATCAATTTGTATAAAGAAAATCAATATAGTTAATTACAATTAATACAATGAACGAAAAACGAGATTTAATCCATCACAAAAATATTGGGTCGTTCGGAAAGTCATTTCGTATTTTTGTGTCAAAATGAAAAGAAATTTTCGTTTAATGAATAAATTATTTATTAAATTATAAAATTGCCATTCTGGTCAAGTACCTTTTGCCATTCTGGTCAAATACCTTTTGGTAGTAACATGATTACACGCTCATGAAAGTTTTGGTCTTTGCTGTAAAAAAAACTGATCGAGGTTGTTTTTGGCCTCCTCATTTGAAGGAAAAATTTTGCAAATCAGTTCTGGTACTGATGTACTGTTAACACATCTTCTCCACACATATTGGCTAATTTATTTCTGGCTTGAACAGCATTTTTACCTTTTATAGCAAAAAAGAAAAAAATGACGAAAATGCTGTTTATTGCTCTCCATATTTAAAAGGGCACCATCCAAAAACTACTGCGAAGAATCAGCTGCACTTTTTCACACTCAAGCCTTGCTACATCAGCTCTTAAAACATAAAATGATTTTGCGGTTTAAGTATGAAATTGGGTGCGAAAAATGCAATTAAATCCTCTGTAAGGAAAAAACGAAATTACTTTCCGAACAACCTAATAAATAATTAATAGTCCAGTATCTTCGTAACTAAACACACTTCTTTTTTGGAAAAATTATACATTTAAAAGATTTTCCTGGTTGTTTTTTTTTTATTCCGTTTTTATTAAAAGAGATTTTGCTACTTGTAGTAATAAAAATCGTTTTAAATTGGATTGGGAAAAAAAGAATGTTGTACTTCAGAACGCCCTTTTTTTCCTATCATGATCTAATTATTTTGGCAGCAGTTTAGATCATTATTTGAGGGCAACGTTTCATTTCATTTGAAGCAGATATTGCATCAATTAATTAAATATTCTTCTTGACTGTTCAGGATTAAGAAAACAGACTTATAGAATGAAGATGGTCAGTGGCATTCGTTCTTTTTGGAATGTGAAAATCTCGGATTGAAGGTGTATAATATTTGCTTGTTGTCATTTTTATATTCTGTTGCTTTAAGGATACGATCGTAACTTTCATCTGGTCCATCGTGTAACCACTCTCTTCAGTCGCCTGATACCACGCATGTGAAAGTCGAGAGCTTTCTACAAACTGATTGTAAAATGAACAAAGAGCCAAGAATCTTCGAGGTCCTATCTAGCCTGAGCAATCGATATGCGCTTTTATCCAGACTACGGGTCATGAGAACAGTGCAATTGGTCGAATTCCGGATAATCACAAATGAAGGGGAAGAGGACAAAATGCAACTGACGCAAGGCATTCACGACCTCAGAAACGGGGCTTCATCTGGTAATAGAGAATGACAACCTTTTTGGCAAGAGATCCCAAATTCCCATTCAGTCAACCAAAAATTTGATGGTCAACTTACCTATGTACCTATCAGAAGGTCCGGTGTTGTTACCAAAAGAGGAACCTTCCACAACGATAGCAGCAACAAGTGGATAATCGGGCACTATAGGGATTTCGTTGTCGCCACTGTCTTCCCTCTTCCTCCTCTTGCCCCAGGACTGGGTTCCGCCCGGGCAGATAACTGGATTGCATTCTTCGAGGCAGAAGTGGACGTTCACCTGAAAGCGGACGACGGGGTCCTCGGAGAACTTAAAGGCCTGGAAGCGTGACTGCAGAGACTTGCTGCCGGGGATCTTGTCGAAGGGAGGGAAGATACGAGAGTCACTCGCACAGCTAGGAAGAGTAAGACTGATAGTTAAATACATTCACTAGACTTTAAGAACAGTAACAAATTTTGACAATTTGACCCAAGTTAGGAAAGTATTCTATATGCACTACGAATGACTTGAAAACAATCATATTGTATAGACATTAGTTAAATATGTTCCAAGATATTAGACATGTGATGAGGTCACTCTAATGTGACTGACGTGATTGAATAAGTACCAAATTAAGGAAAAAATTACATCTATTTATGTTGGCTGAATTTCCACTGTATTCGGAATTTTTGTTTTATGTATTTATTTATTGATTTTCTTATCCTCCCAAAATAGCATATGAGACTGTGCGCTCAGTTTGGAATCATGGAAATAGATTCATATCAATAAATCTTTATGAAACTTGTAACTCTATTAGATGAGTAAATGAAGAATTAAATGAAGTTTCAGATCAAGTATCTGTATGAGTATTTGATGATGTCGTGTCCGTGTTTCCACGGAAAGGGGGTACAGTAGCTTCTGAGGGTAAAGACCCCTGAGCACCCAGAGGGCAGAAGTCTGACTTGTAGCTCAAATGCAGATACACACAAATTCGCTTGCACATCCCTTTCTTACAAGGGGGCGCATTCACACGCCTCAGAGACAGAACCATGTCCAAACCGGGACTCGAACACGGGAAGCCCAGATCACGGGGAAGACACGCTATCCTTGTGCCAGGACGCCGGCGCATAAGTATTTCACATGTTTATATGAAATTATGATGTCCTGCCTATCATCATTTGATCCGTGCTCATAATTTCATGGTGATTCTCCAATTTCTCCCAAGAATGTGCTTCAAAATGGTATATTATTCTAATAAATAATACGTTTCATAAAAAAGTCCTGCCATATTGTTTATCGCAGTCATTTCATTTCCGAAATCGAAGTACATTGTTGAACTTTTTCTTACTATAAACAGCAGTTATCTAATAAATAAACTTTATCTTAGATGAAAAATAAGTCATACTGAAATCTTAGTATTCCAAAGCTAGAAATATCTAGATATTTCATTTACAAAGGATGCCACACAAGCCTTAAACATGCAATTACAGGAAACATACCTAAATGGTATTTTTGATATATAGTCCATACATCATCGCCAACTTTTTCAATAGCATCTTGAATACAGCGAAAATGAATCAATATGTCATTTTCAAGTGGAATACTTTAATTCATTTTCTATTCTTGCTTTTAGATGTCTGTCTCTCATTGATAAATATAAAAAACCAATAATTACCTATAAAAGAGAGACTGAAAATTTGTATTGAATTGCAAAGCTCGGTTCATAAAACATAGTATTTGATTTGAGATATCCTAACTTAAAGAATTAATAACTCAGAGTTGATATTAAATTGTAGTGTTGATAGTAGTTGTTGTAGGATTATTTTTGAATTGCTTTTTATTCATTTTCTTCCATATAGTTTCATTATTATTTAGTTATAGTCTGGTTGGATAGATATGTTAATTTCAGTTTTTGAAATAGCGTTGTATTTTAGAAAATAATTATCAAATTCCAAAATTATCTATTGTATAGTTATTTAAAACTAGCCGCCTTTGGCGACCAGCTGGTTCGCCATGCATAAAGCGTTCTAAAATTTTCAATTAAATCACATTTTCATTAGCCTTGAAGTAATTCCGGGCATTGATTGACCTGAAATTAATATTTTCTTTAAGATAATGGTCGGAAAGTTCTAAAAGTACGCCTTTTCCTAATAATATTCTTTAATTTTATAAATCAGTTAGTTTTAACCATCGGTTATGCTTCCAAAATATTAAAAAAAATTTCGATGATGTTGCCAAAATATTAAATGTGTTTTTTAAAGAAAGCGAGAAAGGGAAAAAAAGTATTAAATACAGATATTGCAAACGATTACATAAATATGCCATTAAGTCGGGATTGCAATGCATATCCTGTCTAAATTCAATCAGGTTTACTGTAAATAAAGATGATTTACGGAATAAATGATTTAGATATTGCAAACGATTAAAGAAACCTTTGCTTTGCATTTATTTTTTTTTAAGAAAATATCACATTTTATGTTTTTTTATTTTATCCAGTCTCGTGCTGAAAGTTGCATTGCTTTAGATTTATTTGCGAGGATGATTTTTTTTTATTTGAACTTCCGGCATTCTTTCATTTTATCTAGTCACGTGCTAAAAAAACACGGTTAAAATATTTCTTTAAAAATTCGTTAAAAATAGAAGCTTAAGTTATACATTATAACACTGATACCATTAGAAGGCTAATTTTTTTAATCTTTAAATTGATGTAAAAATCATGTTTATGCGATCATATTTTCGGAAGTTATAGCGGAAAAACGTCGAAATTTCGCTTAAATTTTAATTAATTCAAATTCTAATTAAAAATTCGAAAAAAGGGCTCCGAGGTGCACATTCCGGACCTCCAAGGTATACATGTACTAAATTTGGTAGCTGTAGGTCCAACGGTCTGGCCTGTAGAGCGCCAACACACACACACACGCACACACACACACACATTGAGCTTTATTATAAGTATCGACAAAACAAATAACTCATATCTGCAGCAGTATGTGCCTGTGTGTAAAATCTTCTTTGTTTTAAGGTAAAGCAGACTGGAGCTCTTTAACAATAATTTTTATTCTCCATCGTATTTTAGAATAACTCCGATTTTAAAGTATTATCAAGATTTCTGTGCAAGCGGTTGAAAATATTCTTAAAACAATTATGAATTCCTGAAAAAATCATTGGCATAGCAAAGCCCATCGCTACCTAAATGATCGTCCCCACCACAACGTTTAATTGACTGTAGGTATTCAAATCATTGCTTACTTGGTCACCAAGATCTAATCCATTACCATTGCTTTCCCCATATTCCTTTTAAAGGCAAAATCTTTACATATCTGCTTCCCCAAGACTTACTTACTATTCCTTTTGGTGATTCTTTTAAACTAATATAATTTTACCCATTGTTTTGTGCAGTATGGTCAACATCACTGCTCTTGCGCCGTAAAAAAACCCAAACAAAAACAATCCCCAAGACTTACAGAGTAATAACTGATATACTGTATTTATTAACAAAAAATATTCCATCACGAATATTTCAGAAATTGAAATATCCCAAAGACATAAACCGTATTACTGGAAGGATACACAACGAACAGTTATAGAAAGTTGAAAAATCCTAGTTTCTCGATAAACCTGACTTGTCAAAATATATTAATTACAGCATTTAAATAAATTCTTTAATTTTGTTCCCGTCAATATGAATTGCCCTTCATGTATATATACCTAAAGAGAAAGATATATCATCAAAAATCCAAGACCAAAATCTGGATGAGTTAGTTCATCCTTAACTATTTATGTGTAGACAATCGGAATGATAAGTTTGCGCTTTGTTCTAACATAAGGACTGCCTCGAACTAAATTATATCGTTTTCAGAATTATGTTTATCAGTCTTCTAGTAAAATGTTTCCAGTCAGATAAAACATAAAATATATAATTAACATATATCGTTCAAACTGTTCCCTCGCTTCTTGTCAATATGTTTACAAGTTAAATTCAATCGAATTTTTTCAATTAATTGTGAAAATTACTCAATTTGCATTTGGATCATATTTTTACTTAGCAATCATTATAATTAATAATTTTGCTTCCCTACGCAGTATGTCTCTTAGTAGGAGTGATAGCTTTGTAAACATAGTAATCGTTGACGAATGAATGTCAATCAATGACCCTCGGCCTCAAACTATAAACACAAATGAAGTATATCGAATATTTGAGAATATTGTTGATAACACTTTTAAGTCTGGAGCTCCATCTTTTGAATTAGATTATTCTATATGTCTTGTCACAGAGTCTATAAAAATTGAAAAGACGGAATTAATAATGAGACGAAACGAGCTTGACTACGGAGTCGAGAGATGGTAACTAAATTATTTCTCTCCCTTTTGCACTGTTAGATTATTAAATACTAGCCGCCTTTGGAGACCAGCTGGTTCGCCATGAGTAATGGGTTCTAAAATTTTCAATTAAATCACGTATTCATTAGGCTTGAAGTAATTCCGGTTATCAATTGCCCTTAAATTAATATTTTCTTTAAGATGATGGACTAAAAGTTCTAAAAGAAAGCGTTTTTCTAATAATATTCTTTTAATTTTATAAATCAGTCAGTTTTAATGATTGATTTAGAAGACTGATTGATGTAGCAATTTTTATTTAAAATATTAATAAAAATATTTTGTAAAAGTATGCTTACAGAGCAATGTGTGAAAAAATCTTAAACTCATTATTCATAAATGCATTGTTTGACTCAAACTACATAAAATGTAATTATTTACTTCATTTAGATCAAATTATTAGTATTAAACAATATTTATGCCTATTAATAATATTTTACAAATTGGCCATTGGAAAGGAATTTGAATGCATATCCTGTATAAATAAAGATACTTTATTCAATTAATGATTTAAATATTGCAAACGATCATAGAATCCTTTGCCTTGCATTCTTTAAAGATATCACATTTTATATTTATTTTATTTTATCCAGTTACGTGCTAATAGTTGCATTTCTTCAGATTTAATTTGCAATGATAGTTTTTTTTTTATTTGAACTTCCGTTAAAATGATGGCAACACGGTGATAAAACCTAATTTTTTCCCTTTGACGTGCTCTTGCAGATTTTATAGAAATCTTAGCTTTGTATTTATTTTTTTAGAAACTATCACATTTTATAATGAAAAAAAAATATTGAATTAATGATACAGAAATTGCAAACGATAATAGAAATATGCCATTAAGTCGGGATTCCAATGCATATCCTGTCTAAATTCAACCAGGTTTACTGTAAATAAAGATGATTTATGGAATTAATGATTTAGATATTGCAAACGATTAAAGAAACCTTTGCTTTGCATTTATTTTTTTTAGAAAATATCACATTTTATGTTTCTTTTATTTTATCCTGTCACGTGCTAAAAGTATCATTTTTTTAGACTTGATTTACGATGATAGTTTTTTTTTTTTTTTTGAACTTCCGGCATTCTTTTATTTTATCCAGTCACGTGCTAAAAACATGGTTAAAATATTTCTTTAAAAATTCGTTAAAAATAGAAGCTTACGTTATAAATTAAAAAAACTGATATCGTTAGAAAGCTAATTTTTTTATCTTTAAATTGATATAAAAATCATGTTTGTGCAATAATATTTTCGGAAGTTATAGCGGAAAAACGTCGTAATTTCACTTAAATTTTAATTAATTCAAATTCTAATTAAAAATTTAAAAAAAGGGCTCCAAGATACACATTCCCGACCTCCAAGGTATACATGTACCAAATTTGGTAGCTATAGGTCCAACAGTCTGGCCTGTAGAGCGCCAACACACACACACACGCACACACACACATTGAGCTTTATTATAAGTATAGATGAGTCTGTTTCTTGTATGCTGTTGTTTATTGCAAATGCTATTCTTGTACATGTTTAGCTGTGTTTTCGTGAATAAAAAAACTGATTAATCTGTAAGACCCATGGATGGGATTTTGGATTTGACCATAACATATTTTAAGGCAATGGGATAATTATTTCAAATTAGAGTGCTCTTATGATCAAAATTTCATTCCAGAAATCCCTTCTAATCAGAAAGACAGATCTGTTATTAACATTTCTATTCTAACATATTCTAATCAGAGCGACAGATCTGTTATTAATATTTTCAATCCTCTATTGGCGTATATAATGGAAATCTAATACTATAATACGAGGAATGGTTGCCAAGTCAAAAATCGCCCCAGAATTAATAAACTCCGGTAAACTTGGGGGTCTGGGGTTTTTGGCCACGAGGAATCGATTGGTTTTGAAGCGCTACGGTCGAGCAGTTCGGAGTTACAGATAGGATATTTTCAAACTTTATTAGTTCGCCATAATGGCTACTTAAATTTTCAAGCGGTAACGTGCTGCCATCTATAG
>JAPMOQ010007589.1:352432-393502 GCA_026543055.1 Argiope trifasciata | reverse complement strand
GTATGTATATATGTTTGGTTTTTCTAAATAAATTTGTCAAAAATATTAAACTTCAACACACTTCAATCTTTACCTTTACTTTACCTTTGTATAGAATAGTTCCCTTTCCAAACTCTAACTTTGTTTAGAATAGTTTACAATGGTGCACTTTAACCGGTTATCTTTTCACCAATGGTTTCACAAATTTTATTATGGCATGTATTGTTTTGATAATTCACAATTGAAAATTTAAATCTTCTAGTTAGCTTCGATACCTGTTTTCTCCGAGCGGAGCTCGGTCACCCGCTGTTGCTCTAAAGACAAAATACTAGAGTCTGCTATACTCTAAAATGTCGGAGAAATAAGTCTCAGAAATGCTGCAATAACACAGAAAAACCTTGAGTAGAGAACGAGTTATCTCGCCCCTTGCGATGAAAGTGTTAAACCAAAAAAATTTTGTTACTCACCCTTCTGTATCAATAAGTTGAATCATTTGGTCACCTCTGCCATTTTTGGCAGTCATATCGCGTGCAAAGATACCAAATACACCTGAAAAGAAGAATTTATCTTAAAATAAAATCTGAATCATAAACGTTATCACAATTTTAATCTAAACCTAAATATCATATCCCGGAAGAATACACAATCTTATATATGTCCCGTATCTCTGTGAACACATCCATACATAGTATAAAATGAAGTTTCCTGAAATTGTCTAGTTATTTGAACCACAAAATCTCAAAAAACAGTTAACGGATATTGGAGATATTTATACCTTTTTGTATAGCATTTATTGAGGAAGGTCTTAGTACATTAAAGTTATAAACAAAATAAAGAAAAGAGTATTATGATTGCAATTTTAATTATTCCGAGCATGCACGAAAACCTGAAACTGTGCATATGCAAATATTAAGAGCTGTGATATGCATATACGATACGTGTCTTTGTTTACGTCTGATTTTAAACAGGGATTCAAATCTCATTATGCCCAAGAGAAGGAAACAGGCTTCGTTCTATAAAAATTGTTTTGTAGCTATTTTAGATAATTTCTAAATATATTATAAGTTTGTTTGATGTTGCGTAACATGCCCATGTCATATTGGGTGGAGGTTAAACTTAAGTTAAGCTAATTTTTTTTCTTGGATGCTATGCCACGGACAACTCTGTGATGGGAATTACTAGTTTACTAATAAATTGATCCTATTTAGATATCAATTTTGTTTATAACTAAACGTTTTATACAACTAATCTCACTTAAATTTGGAGTGTCCCCTTAATCCTAAGTTTTTTCTTCAAATTCTAGAGGACTCTATATCTCTTTAACATTATATTTATTAATGATAATTCAAAAAAAATATTTAAAAACCTAAAGTATTTCTCTCGAATGTTTTATACTTTCATTCACCATAATTTTCTAAGCATTTTCATGATATACAACAAAGGCCATCCTTAAGTTTTTTGCGATGGTAACACAAGGGCCATTTCTGAAGATAAATTGCTAACTTTAAGAATGGGATGCAATTTCTAAAGATGAATTTTTCAATAATATCTCACCAGATATAAAAATTCTGATGTTTTGAATTCATTCCTAAAAATCCTTTGTTACGGTTTATTAAGGCCAACCAAAATAAACTCTTGAAGAGTTTTCAACAATTGTCACATTTTAACTTACTTCCCCAAAAACTGCACCATATTCTAAAGTTTTAGTGAATGATTTAAAAAAAAAAATACTTTTATATAATTTTTTGTAAGAGCTATTTTTGATGCTAAACTTTTGAAAATAACTCAAGCGAATGAAATGCTAAATTTCCACTTGTTCCCCAGTGGCAAAAAATTACAAAATAAAATTTATTGCTTGCCATCAAATTTGGCTCATAAACGTATCCCAACATTCACGCTTTGCAAATAAATATTCACAGAATCTAATGATTTTAAATCCTTTAAGATAAATGGTAATTTAGGATATAAAATAAATAATACTTATTTTCAAACTAAAATACGAAATAAAATAAAATTTCTTTATTTTCATGATAATCGATCCAGAGTAAGTTTGAATTGCGCATATTTATACATTTCCCCGGAATGAATAAAAATGAAGCATTTCAGGGAATGAATATCAAAATTGAAAAAATGAATGAAAATCAAAAATTGGAGTGGAAAAAAAACGAGTGAAAATAAAAATTGGTGCACTTACTGTCTTCGTCAATTTCGATGCGGAAATAGAGTGGCTCTCCTATTCTGGTTCCAGTAATGTCTGTACCGTTGGCGTCTGTAATCCTTAATCGAATATTTGGAGTTGGTGCAGTGGCGTTTACCACAGCAGTCACGGCTGGCTCCAGCCTTTTAAGCACAAATATTGGATTAATTTATAGAAAATTTAAATGTTGTAATTTAAACACAATTTTAATGTATGTATGACAAAAAATTTTCAAAAAGAGCTTTATTATCTCTTTTTCAAAAAAGACTGCTAATTATTTCATCAAAATTTAAAGTGGCAATATTTTGCCTGCAAAAAAGGTTATTCATCTGCACATAGTATAGAATGGTGTCCTGAAAGTGTTTATATGCTTGAACGAGAAACACTCAAGAAATACTAAACTGATATTTCAGATATTTGTAACCATTTGTAGGTCATTTACTGGGGAAGGTTTTAGTATAAAGTCATATTAAAATAAAGAAGGGAGCTTTATAATTGCTATTTTAATTACTTTCTTACCACGACTTGCGTATGGAAATCTCTGCCTTGCATTTATCTGCGCCTGTGAGAAAATCGCAAGAGATATGTATGTATATACGACACATTCCTTTACTTACGACTGGTTTTAAATTGCCATTCAAAGCATATTACGCCCCAAAAAAGGAAATTAAATCTAAGCCGGAGTACATTAAATGCCAAAATGCTTCGTTTGTTGTGCGATAATGAAAATTCGGTTAGTCAGTTTCAGAGAAATAATATCCACGCTTAGAGCAGAAGAGTCTTCTATTGAGCGAAGTAACCGTATCTCTTTAAATCGCAATTGAATTACAGAGACAGAATGGATTGAACTCTAGTTTAAAGCTAATTTTCCACTTGAATGTTATGCCACGAGCAACGCAGTCTAGTCAATTAATGCTAATAGTCAATAACATTTCGAGGATTTCATTTGTGGTTTTACTCGATATTTTGCATAAGCTGGAAGTTGTAAACAAAATTATCTACTATTTCTCTTTGCAAACATCACAGATTTTCTACTAGTAAATACACATAAATGTCCTATAATATGGTACTTGCGTATTTTTATGGTCTTCAGATTTACTTGGGGATTTTCAAAATAAGCCAAACTCATTATACATAAAATGTCAAGATTCCGTTAAAATACTTGCATTTTTTAGTTTACAAAGAAGTTTTCGGATGACTATGTCAAAAAATATTCTTTCTTGGATCAGTTAGTCGCCAAAGGCAGTATTAATAAAAAAAGGATTAAAAATTAATTTCATGATATCTACTCATTATGATTTAATAATTTTCTTACCCTTGTGATACTTGGAATGTCTTAGAGATAGTTCTGTTGGTTTCCTCAAACAGAGAGCAATACAACTTGATGACCCGATCTCCTTTTTGCTGAATCAGAGGGTGGTACTGAATCACAACTGTATTGGTCAGATGGTCATCGCGCTGAAACAGTGACAAAAAATTTGAATGTTTTTTTTCTCTCCATAATATGTAGGAAGGCCGATTATGAGCAATTTAGTCAAAGGGGGAGAGAGATTCGGTTACAGAATGTAGTATTTTTAATAGTACGGTCACGAACTTCATACTAAAAATAAACATTGATCTGAATTTCTAAAAATCTGCACCAAAAAGAAATAGCGAAATGTCTGTCACTCTCTGGAGTAAAACGTTTTAAAAACCATTGGGTTTGTTCGTATACATAAAAATGCTATATATTCGTGCTCCTTAAAATATATCATGTAAGCATCTTTTTTCTGTGGAAGAGAAAGAGCAAAACATAATAACCAATGCTTAATTCTGCAACAAAGAACCATATTCTTGAGATATATCTAAACTACAAGGAGAAGAATTTTAACAGTGATAACCGTCCAACCAATAGCGATAATTGCATGTCATTGAAGTTAAGTATTGTATTGAAGCGTTAATAGAATTTTAATGTAGTTAATCACCAGTATTGCGTTATTCTAATGATATTGATATCTTGAATGTCTAAAGTATTACTAATCCCTCATGGTAAAATGATATTTTAATTGTGATAGTAAATCTGGAGAATTACTATTATAATGTTAAGATAGAATTAATGGTAATAATTGCACTGATATTTTTCTTTTATGATAATGATGATAGTGATGTTTTGTTATTAATGGTAATGATGATTTTGACGGTATGATATGAATGGTAATGATGAAATTGATGTTTTATTACTAATGGTAATGATAGATCGATATTTTACAATTGAAGAAACTGATGACGTTGATTTTTTGTTACTAATAGTAATGATGATATTTTCGGTATGATACGAATGGTAATGATGACAGTTATGTTTTGATACTAATGGTAATCATGGCATTGATGGTACGGTGCTATTGATAAAACAACATTTTAGTAATGATAATAATTCTGATGCTAATGGTAGATATTTTGATGATGTATTTACTGGAGGACCTTATCGTTTTAAGAATCTCTCTATACGGATTATTAAAACGATATCGAAGTTCTTAAAAAGCTTGTAATACACTCAAGTGACAAAAGTCATGGGATAGCAATATGCAAATATACAGATGGCAGTAGTATCGCAGCGAAAAAGTATAAATGCGCAGTTCGTTTTCCAGAGCTTTCATTTGTGTTCAAGTTATTCATGTGAACAGGTTTTTCGTGATTTATGGCGGCACGACGAGAATTAACAGACTTTGAACGTGGAATGTTAGTTGGAGCTAGACGCATGGGTCACTCCATTGCGGATATCGTTAGTGAATTCAACATTCCGAGATCCACAGTATCAAGAGTGTGCCGAGAGTATGAAATTTCAGGCATCACATCCCATCGTGGACAGCGCAGTGGGCGACCACCTGCACTTAACGACCGAGACCACCGACGTCTGTGTAGAATGGTCAATGTTAATAGACACGCAACACTTCGTCAAATAACTGCAGGAATCAATGTGGGACGTACGAGGGACGTGTCCGATAGGACTGTGCGGCGAAATTTGTCTTCATTGGGCTATGACAGCAGAAGACCGACTCGAGTGCCTTTACTGACAGCACGACATCGCCTGCAGCGACTCTCCTGGGCTCGTGAGCATATCGACTGGTCCCTAGACCAGTGGTGGAAAACCGTGGCGTGGTCAGATGAGTCACGATTTCAGTTTTTACGAGCTGATGGTAGAGTTCGAGAGTGGCGCAGACCCCACGAAGCCATGGATCCAAACTGTCAGCAAGGCACTGTTCAAGCTGGTACTGACTGCATAATGGTTTTGGCTGTTTTTACATCGCATGGACTCGGTCCTCTGGTGCAACTGAACCGTTCATTGACTGGAAATGGTTATGTTCAGCTGCTTGCAGATCACTTGCAGCCATTCGTGGACTTCACGTACCCACACAACGATGGGATTTTTATGGATGACAATGCGCCATGTCACTGGGCCAGAACTGTTCGCGATTGGTTTGAAGAACATTCCGGACAATTCCAGCGCATGATCTGGCCACCTAGATCGCCCGATATGAATCCCATCGAGCATTTATGGGACATAATCGAAAGGTCCGTTCGTGCACAAACTCCTGCACCATCCACACTTTCACAATTATGGACGTCTATACAGACAGCATGGCTCAATATTCCTGGAGAGGACTTCCAACGACATGTGGACTCCATGGCACGTCGAGTTGTTGCACTTCGCTGGGCAAAAGGAGGACCGACACGATATTAACAGTCATCCCATAACTTTTGTCACTTCAGTGTATAATATAACGTAACAGTTCTGTAAACGGATTGAATAAAGAAACATATTGCTTTAAGAATTTCTCATTGTGTGCTATTATAACGATACCAATGTCCTGAATATTAATAGTTTTATCAATATGTTTGAACAGATTCTATCTCTTATCGATGGAATAGCTCAGTATAATATTCTATAAAGGATTTCTTGTTTGAGAACAAATCAAAACTAAGGGCACTCTCATTATTTCCACTAAAATGTCACAAACCCAATGAGGGAAAAAAATGGACACTGGTTTCTACCGAACTTTTTCAAATCTTAAATCGTTATGTTCCTTGACCTGAACCATCAACATTAATGTTTCTGTTTCATGCATTAGAAGATTTTTATATCACTGTCAATATATCATACGCAGCTTTGGTGACTGCATCAAATGGTCATAATCCTTTCATTTAAGTACTTATTGAATTTCTGATGTAATTATCATGTCTGCCCTATAAATTTCTGAGTCTGGTAAATGCATCGCAAAACATTCGGAAAATGATGAAAAATCGCATCTTCGATAATTCTCTAGATTTTTTTAAGATATTAAAGTCGATATTTTTTACTTTTCTTAGTATTAAGAATAACGATGCATTCTTCTGTTTTTTTATTTACTGATAAATGTATTATCAGAGGTATGGCGTTATTGGTTAGATTCCCATATAAACAGCAATATTCTTTAAGTAGAGATGCTTAATTCATTCCATTTCTTTGTATTCTGGTATAATAATAAAAATTTCTAAAGGATATGTTTCGATTTTGAGTAAAATAAACTATAAGACAAATAATTTCAAAACAGATTCTTATGAAAAAATAATGTTGTAAATTACAAACCAAGTAAATTGACAGTTGTTTTTTAAAATATTAACTACTTTAGCTATAAAATCGGGAAAATAATGCAAAATTAATGAACTTTGAGTTTCTTTTTTCTTTTTTGACAATGAAATAAACCTTACAAGATCATAAGTGGCTTGAGACTTATAAACATTGTGAAAACAGTTAAATTTAAGATAAATGAAAGATTTTCTGATACAATATTCTTTAAGTTTTCCATGAATTATATCTTAATAGAATTCTTTATATTCACATGGGAAATCTGTGATTTCATTTAAAGAGATAGATGTCATCAAATGCAAAGGAAAAAGACCCTCTCAAACATGAGCCGAGTGTACTCACTTCTAGCTCAACTCCACACTGTCCTTTTACATCCATCACAAATTTTGTGACAGTTTGTTTGTCCCCAAAGGCCTGACATGCGTACGGTTTGCTCTGGGCGTAGATGCGGCCATCGAACGGCTCCCTTGTCTTCAGGATCAGTTGCATGGTAGTATCAGTGCACGTCAGCTTCACTGGAAAAAAAACAATACCTTACTTCTTCAAGTAACATTGACAAAAATGTCAGATTTGCTTCAGATAATCCACAAATAATAATGATGGGTTTGAATCGCAAAAAATCTGAAAACTGATTTGAAATTACTTTTTTAGCTGATTAAAAATAAATATGAACAAGGAGCAGTAGAATGGATAACGTAACCATGGGCTTTAAATAAGTAGAGTGTCCTAAAATTGGATATCAGTTTTGAATAATTACAATTACATAAGAAATTTCAAATACCTAATTTTGATAGTCAGATTAATACATTCAAATAACAGTTAGTATCAGTTACTGGAAATGTTTGAAAATGTTGGTCAATATTGCTAATAATTTGTGGAAATTAAAAGGTGTTAGATTTCTTTTTTGACATTTAGACGCATTTATCATTTCATTAGTAACTATTATTGAGATATAGAATATGTTCAATGCGTATCCGAAGAAATCAATCAATGTTTTGATATCAGGTCATTTTCCTTTTATACCAACCAGTTTCTTTTCTACATTAAATTAAGATAAATCATGTAGCATAAATTACATAAATATAGTAGAATATTTTTTTCTACTTGAAGTTTCAGTTATCACTCCCAAAAGAAATGGTGAAAGAGTGACATAATGGGATACTATGCCAAATTCGATCGAATTCTTCTATGCACAGCTTTCTCAAAGAGTAAAGTTTTAATTAATCCAAAAAATACAGAATATAATTAACACGTGATAAATAAGCAAGGTATCTAATTGTCTCATGAAAAGTATCAGTCACTCAATTCAAGGTAATTATCGAGATTAATTTAAATCTTTCGTGTTTGAAAAATGTATTAAAATAAAAAGTGACAAGTTCAAAAAGTTATGATGGCTGAAAAAATTCTACATTTGCAATAATTGAGTTATATCATTTTAAGATGTTATAATTTTCTAACTTTAAACTAGAAATTCTTTTATGTATATATAATAACTTTAAACAAGCAATTCTTATGTGTATATATATAAATATACATTTCATTTATCTTGGAAACTGCTCTAACAATTAGATTCAAATTTTATATCTAGATAATATTTTCCTTTTTATGTTTATCGATATAGATATCTTTGATAAAGTGTGATTATGTGTGTTAAACGCGATTTTACTCACACATAAAAACATTTTTATTACTATTAGAATAAAAATATTCAAGTTCCAGGCAGGGCAGTATATATGCAGTCAAAAAAACATGAATTAAGCCCCATTGCGGGTTCTCGGTTCGAGTCACGCTTTCTGTTTTCTTTTCTTTTTTCTTTTTTTTACTTGTATATTTATCTGCAATACATTTTTTAAAATGTTTTATGGTGTCTGTCGTGAAGAAACGAAATTTTATACAGAAACAAAAGCACTTTTAAGAAGTAATTACTATAGCCTTTTTTTATCTGCTCTGATGCTAACAATGTCATATAGCTCCATTTCGGACCCGATTTCAGTTTGGTAAAACTGAATGTAAAATCATAAATAGAAAAATCATAAATAAAAACGATATAAATAATGATAATTGTGAAACGAATAATGTAATATGACATATTGTTTCGAATAACATGTTTAAGTAAGTGTATTTATTAATTATTTTATTTAAATAATGTATATGTTTATATGTAGGTAAGTTTGAAAAATATTCATATGTAGTCAGTATGTGATCCATGTCTAAACATTTTCACTGAAACAACCCGATTTTAGAGAAGAAGAAAAAAAATGCCGAGTGAAACTTGGTCTCCGAGATATTTGCTTGTTGATAGACATTTTTGGAACACCTTGGTTCATAAAATAAATAAATGTTCTGTGAATGGTGTCATCCCAACTCACGATCCAAGCAGTTTGCCCTCTGATAGTATTCGGTACCCATTCTTCTGCGGACGGCGTTCGATCCAAGATTGTAAGTGTCGTCGCTACTCAACTTGCAGGAGGAAGTGGATGGCCTGTAACTGTAGGCATGGCAGAGGAAACTCTGGGCCCCATCACATTGCTGTTGGCACTCGGCCTGCGACGAGGCGGTCAGGCTGGCGTCCACTCGCTCCACATCGGTGTCCTCCTTCTCTTCGTAATCACAGCCGGTGGCACCATCTGTGAAAGAAATATACATATATATAATTATTTATAACTGTTTTATCAAATACAGTGAATAGTTAGCAGTAATTTTCCGTCTTTATAATCAACAACTGTCAAAAAATTTAAAAAGTCCAAAAGTATTCGCCTTTAGATATGAAAGACCGAAGGTTTGAGATTCACTTTCATCAAATTCCATGCATGTGTCTAGTGAAAGATAAGTCTAATAGTAAGTTCCAATGTTCAAATGTTGGTGTGTAGAGCTTATAGCTTTATAATCAATAATCGGGAAATAATTTTTAATGCTAACTTAAACTGTAAGGCCTGTGATGACATGATGTTAAGGTCTCTGCTTTTGGATCATAAGATAGGAGGTTTAAGATCCATTTCCTTCGAATATCAGTCATATGTGTGAGCCTGGCAAGAGATAGGTCTGATGATGAATTCTAACTTTCATATGCTTGTGTCCATTAAATTTTTTGTGGGGATGTAGATATTTTCTTTGTCCCCCATTGCTAAAACTGACTTTCTCAAATGGACCACGTGTAGCTCTAAAAGAAATATTAGTTTGATGCGAAACGAAGTTACATGCTGTTTTGTAGTATCTGTTAACGTTAATATTTACGATGAATTCCTCATCTCCTTACTATTATTTGGCATCAAGATAATGCACTGCACATAGTCAACTTTGTATCTGGTTTTTGAAATTCAATTTTAAATTCAAATTTCGTGCACTATTTCTGCCAAACTCAAAGAATTCTAGATATTAACGATCCCATCAGAAGTAAAAGTCAGCTGTTGCATATTTTATACTCAACGTTTATAAGTTAGATTATAAAGATGAAAAACAATTCTAAAGAAGTATCCATAATTCCCAATTACAATAAAAAATGCATTATTTAGAAATTTCCTCACCAATAGAAAGTAGTTTTGCATAAATTTGATTTAAAAAAGGAAACTCTTTTAAGCTCTAGACCCTTTTAAAAGTAGGTGGGTAATTGGTTCAATTGAACTCTTAATAATCCATTTCAGATTCCACCAGTACGGGAGTTATTCTCACAGCTTGAAATGATGAATAGTAAAAATGTTACCTGCACCATGATGACACATTGATGAAAGTGTTACCTGTGACGCATTGATTCTCGAAGTAATCAACGTCTCCGAAGGCTGGCCTGAAGGACGAGGGCTGAGACCTTCTGTCTTCACTGCTAAGACGGCACTGCTGGAAGGCATAATCGTACTCGCCAGAACGGCACACGAAGCCTCGTTCCCTAAGGCAGAGCTCCTCACATTGCAGTCTCGTGCTCACGCCGGGGACCGTCCGATCATCGAACCCAGAGATCTCGTAGCCGATCACTCGCTCAAATGTCCACAGACGAGAACAGCGAGGAGCTAAAGAGAAAGGAAATATTATCTAACAAAGCATGAATAATTGATACAACTATAATTGGAATAAGGAAATTCAACCAACTTAGTTGTTATTATTGCATATCCCCAAGAACAGCAGAACTATTACAAGTTTATGAAATTTTACACTCTATAGAAGTCCAGTGCTAACAATGGCTTGTCAATAAGGCCCTACTTGGGAACCCCCTCCCCAAAGAATTAGAACGTGGTCAGGTGAAGATTCTTCCTTAAAACACTTAGGGTAAACGACAAAGCGCTTAGAACCCTCAAAATATTTCATAGTTCATACCTACAAGAATAAGGTCACTGCTGAAAAGGCGAATAAGACTTGTCTAATTCTGACTAATAATTAACTTTCAAGAAGCCTCCTGGATGACTACCTTTATGCCAGTGATGAAACACACCAAGTAGTTTTATTTTGGCTTTTAGTTCTCGACAAAATGTCCATATAGGTAAGAGTTTGAGTAGGCACAGAGGCATTATCTGCTCCCACTTTAGACAGAGTGTCCGCAATTTCATTGCTCTCGATGCCGACATATGCGAGTGTATCCACTATCAGTGGATTCCAATCACTTTGTGTGTTTTATAAAAAATGTGAAATCCATCCTTGTAAATCAAAGAGGTAGAGCAGAACTATTCTTAGAATGGGCTTGTTTTAAGTCAGTGTTAAGACTACAAGTAATAAGATCACATACAAGCAGGAAAAGGTTAACTGGGAAAGTGTCTGTCTGGATGGTCTTGTACTTGCTGCTATTCAGTTTCTACTTATCTGGTCTTGCCGTATTGGTTGGTGTTAACTAAACGCAAACCCTTTTGTACTGAAACGATTGTAGAGTTTTATAATTTTGCTGATCAGATAATACAAATCGCAAATATTTGTGCCTTAAAAAAAGTGTTGCCAATTGCGTGTTCAATTTGTAATGGCAACATGAGCATTGCATCATCTGTCAACATACATGAGCAGAGAAAATTTTTGTCTTTCCAAATATAATCCACTAACTACTTTGCAAATTTCAAGAATCGTAAAGCGAATTATAATAATATAGCTTAGTACTATCTATATAAATATTAAATCTGGTTGCACTAAAATAAAAACAATTTTTGAAGAATGTGTTGAAAAATTTTTACTACACTCTTCACCAGCCTGTTTTCAAGAAAAGCTAGATATGCGGCCGCTGTTTTGATTTGTAAAATTGTCTCAAGGTGTGCAAACTCTGCACATTAATGAATACAAACAGCTTTGTACTGATACCCGAGAGAAAATTTTAATAGGCAAAATATTACTCTTGATCTGTGTCTTTAAAAAATTCAGTCATTGAACGGTCTAATTTTGTATCATCAGAAATATGCAATTTAATTATTCAGCTTTCGAGTAGATTTTGTCATTATCTTTTCAAATTATGTGCCATGTTTGTAAGATGTTAAAAATATCTATAATGTACTGCGTAAGATTAGTGTTTATACAAAAAAACGACTTTTTCAAAAACCTGTTTTCGAATTCAATATTTTCTAAAAAACACGGTTTTTGCCAGTTTTCGAATTTTTGTCAAAAAATATATATGATAGGAAAAATATTCAATTTATATAAAAAAAAACAAGACCAATATTGAAGTCAAATTCAAAATATTGAAAAAGAATTAAGGATTAAACTAAAACTTTATTCCGAGTTTCACATGCTCAGTAACGATCATGTATATTTCTAATCATTTGTAAGATCAACATAAAAAATATAATACTGCACTTTTGAAACCTCAAAAGAAAAATGATATTTAAAATATTATTGTATTAGGGAACAGAGTAAACTATATAGCTACATTTACTATAAATTGCGTACGAAAAGTTAAAGTAATACCAGTTAAGCATTATACATCCATCTGCAGAAAATATAAATGGCAAACTGGATTTTTTAAAGCTATAAATAAAATAGGGCAATCAAATAGCGTGATGTGAGATTTGCTTAACATTCAAACTATTTATTTTATCGAAGGACAGCGCTAACAATGTTTTTATTTTTGAAAAAACAGTTGGAAATCATTTTATTTAAATTCCGAGAGAAAAATGGCTTATTAAATTCAGAATAGAAGAGAAGCAATACTATAAAAGCCCTTATTCATGTTTAATAATATGAAATAAATCACTAAGGATTTAAAATGAGAAAATACTTTGGCTAGCTAATGTCAAGTAAATCCTCTTGACTACGCAAACAAACGCGCATACTACTTTTAAGAAATTTGTTTTAGATAATTTATATCATTTCTCTAAAGGCAAGATAACAAAAATAATGAAAAGTATTTTGTCTTACCATTGGAAAAAAGTCGGTTTTCTCAAAGAAATTGCATTTAAAAAATACATGACATTTATAGTCTTAATCTCTTTTGTTTGTTATTATTATTGTTATTATTTCATTCTTCGAATACCTAAAATACGTATTACCTGCTTTTGGAAGTTAGCTTTCAAGTGTCATTGATATAATGCTTATGCATTCATATTTACAATAATGTCGGTTGATTTTAAAAATAAAGAATATCCATTAAACTTAATGTAGTTGTTTCTATTTAAAAAATAATTTGAATTTCACCATTTAACGCTCTCATATGTCACAATATGGAATCCAATTTTTTTCCTTTGGATTGATTGCAAATTGAACAAAAATTATCAAATTTATAATAAAACGCTAAGCAATTTATTTGGATACAAAGTGGGCGTATTTATATGAAATAAACACGGCCACTTAGAGCAACACAATTGATATAGATTAATAAATATATAGTATTAATATATGATTATCATTTATAGAAATATTCTTTATAATTTGATCACAATTGATAGGATAACTGTTTCATTATTAACGAGTGATTTTTTTCTTGTTTCTTTTTAATATTCTTCTTTTTAAAGTTCATTCTTTACTCTCCTGGAATTTGGTAATAAAGATAAATTATACTTAGAATATTTTTAATAAATTATTTTTCTTAGATTTCACTTTTTATATTATGCATATTTAAATAAAGAAAATTTTAATTTTAATTCAAAATTTATCAGTATTTTTTAGATTATTTATCAGCAGCAGAAATATTTAGTTATTTAAGAATCAACAACAGAAATTTTTAATTATGATCACAATACTGAAAACTGTACATTCGTTCAATGTTCCAATACTGTAAAATAAAACTAATTACCAACCCGTTGCAAAGCTGAAATATGTTACGTAAAATTAATTTTAGGAAAAAAATTCTTAAAATACATCTTTTAATCTTAAAATCTATCTTTGAAGTTGGATTTCATAACTACGTTCAAATACCAAATTTTATTGTATTTAAAGGAAACAAAAAATAATATTTGAAAATCTATAATTTTTATTTATATCTTCTTATATGCAAATCATTAACTTTTATCCGATATCGATGAAATTTGTCATAGGTATTCTTTCAAATATAAAAATATCCCATGTTTCCGATATCTAAAAGAAAGGCTATTTACAACATTCAAAAGTTAAATAAGCTATTTGCTAATTCAAAAATTAATTACATTTTTTGTGTTTTTAGCTACATCTTAGAAAATATAAATTTGCTTTATCAAAATTATTTCAACAATGGTACCAATTTCATTTTTATATACTTTTTCTTGTTTAAGGAATTTTTTTTATGTAATTTCATGCCCAAGCTGTTTCATTGTTATAATGAAAATAAAATTATTTTCATAATTCCAGTAAATTATTCAGTCACGGGCTTTTGCCAATGCTAAACTTAATATAACGTTTGCTTTACACATTGGTTTCGTCATTTCTATAAAGTGACGTCACTTTCAAATTCATTAATCTGTCGTTTGATTTTTTTTTAATTTCAATAAAAAAAACCAAACGATTAATTACAATTAATTACGTTCTTCCTGATCAAGTCCTTTAGATAATGGTGTTAATTTATCGTTTAATTTCTTCCTTTCAATAAATTAATTTCGCGCCACATAGAAAAGTGAGAATATTGTTTGGTCTTTTCAACTTTATTTTTAGGTTTAACAATCACACTTTTTCAATATGCACTTTATGCTTTTTCTCTAACGACTCTTTGTATAAATTTATTACGCACTCTGATGAATTACAGGTATTTATCAAAATATGTATGAGTAATTTAAATATTAAAATAAAAATTTACACATTCTATTCATTGGATTATATCACACATAGAATAGATTCCAGAATATTCTGATAACAGTGAACTTATGATCGAAATATTTGCTGCTATTTATTTGTTACTTTCAGTTCCGAAGTAAGTTTTCCATTTTCGATTTTATTTTGTAGTCTGTACATTTTTTTAATTTGCAAGATTTTTAACTTATAACTGACTGATTACATGAAATTAATATTTTTCACCTTTATCAATTAATCAAATGAAATGCAATTTAAATGTGTTCTAAAATAATAATAAACAGCTAGACAAGCCAATTTTTCGGTTGATTAAACTATTCGTCAAAAATAAGCAGAAAGACATATTTCCTACAAAAAATTCACTCTAAAAAATAAAATTAAATAAATACTACTGCCAGTGAGAGAATATTGGTAAATAAAAATAACCCTCAACTTTTAAATTTACTATGAGATGACAGTAGAATCGTTTACCATTCAATCATTTCAGGAAACACAGAGGATTCTGGGATGACAGAAGAATCGCCAATCGTCCAATCAATTTTATTCTCTCAAATTAGAATTAGTTATTTATTCTTATTGGAATTAATTAATTATTTTATTATTAAATTTATTTCAAGGCTCTTGACAATATTTTAAAATATATATCATGTTATTACTAAACAAATATTTTAAAAAGTAAATGAGCAAAATTTACTAAGAACACAATGACAACCATGCAACAATATGAATCATCAATCATTCAACTAAAAAAATATTTATGGTGCAATTTTAACTATAAAACTGAATCTTCAAAATAAAATCTGTCTTCTAGCAATTGCAGCCATATATCAAATGCATTGCGAAATTTATTCAGCAATGTGTGGTCATATACACAAAAAGTTTATGTCACATGAAAAAAAATGACGAGAAATAATTTATAAAACAGATATACAAAAATTTCTTTCTTTTTCAAAATTTAATGCAAATTTTCTTGCTTTACAATAGAATGACCAAGAAACTAACATCTTCTTCTAGAAATATGTACTAAGACAATGTTTTTATAGGAAGTTTGATGTAAAATCTTAGGTCAGATAGGATAACAGGCTACAGAAGTTGTTGCCGAAATAAAGCAGAAAAGAAACTTTCTAGAGAATTTAAGGAATGTACTATCACTTTGCTTTGCTTCTTCAATAAATGTAAGAAACTAACAATATTGCATTTTTCTCTTTCCTATTTTTAAACAAAATGTGACAGAAACAGTTTTATTCCAATTAATCAATTATTTATTATTATTATAGTAAATGGTACAGATTTGCAACAGTATTAAATTTAATATCAAAGATTAAAAGATTTGGCAGAGATTGTAACAGATCTTCTCTTGGAGATCTGATTGTTAAACCATATGTACTGGACACATTTTAAGATAGTCAAAAAGACGTTATGGATTTGAATATCTTAAAATGGGCCCAGTTGAATCTGAATGAATTTGTCAAAACTTGCATATGGTCCAAGATCCATTTTATATTTAATTCACAATGTAAGAACTTATATCTAATATATAATGAAGTACTTACGATTTTCATGAGATGTTCATTTTTAAAGGCTCATAACTTCCTTTGTTGCCGTAAAGATATGCATCGAATTTCATATAATTCATAGTTACTTCATAAAATAACATGACTTATTTGTTATTTCGTAGCCCATTTAAATATTTCAAGAAATAATATATCATATTCTACGAAATAAAAATTTTCATACTTAAATTATAAAACTTTGGCGTAGTAGCTGCCTATTCCCAGATGTAGAACCAGACATATTCTGTATATCTTCATAAGAGAGCGTTTTAGAGTTATAAGGTGATTTGGACGTTAAACATTTTATTGCTGAAAGTTGTTCTAGTAAAATATGTTAATATCATTTGAAATCTATTAACAACTTCATCTATTTTAATACAACCCTCATAATCATGCTTTAATTAAACCCTCATAAGTAACAAAAATTAATAAACCTAATAAAGGTCCAATCGTTTGTTCGTAAAAGGATTAGAATGTTTAATAACAGATTAAAATTTCTTATATAGAAATGAGGATTCCTTAAGGTTTTAAAAAGAATTTCAATTAGGAGAACTGAAACTTTGTTTGAAAACTATTCTACTGAGCTCATTTATTTTATACTAGCCGCCTTTGGCGACCAGCTGGTTCGCCATGAGTAATGTGTTCTAAAATTTTCAATTAAATCACATATTCATTAGCCAAAATTTAAAAAATAGTTAAGGTTAAAAGATTCAGTTATTAGTAGTTAAAGTGTCGGTAACTTTATTCGGAAAAACTTTTTGAGTTTAATGCTCTAATAATTTATCGATTATGCTTCCAAAATATAAAAAAAATTTTTCGGTGATTTTTCCAAAATGTTAAATATGTTTTTTAAAGAAAGGGAAAAAATTATTGAATTAATGATACAGATATTGCAAACGATTATAGAAATATGCCATTAAGTTGGGATTTCAATGCATATCCTGTCTAAATTCAATCAGATTTATTGTAAATAAGGATAATTTATGGAATTAATGATATAGATATTGCAAACGATCATAGAATCATTTGCTTTGTATTTATTTTTTTAGAAAATATCACATTTTATGTTTCTTTTATTTTATCCAGTCACGTGCTAAAAGTTGCATTTCTTTAGATTTATTTTGTGATGATAGTTTTTTTTTTATTCGAACTTCCGGTATTTTTTTATTTTATCCAGTCACGTGCTAAAAAAAACATAGTTGAGATATTTCTTTAAAAATTCGTTAAAAATAGCAGCTTATGTTATAAACTAAAAACACTGATACCGTTAGAAAGCTAATTTTTTTATCTTTAAATTAGTGTAAAAATCATGTTTGTGCAATTATATTTTCGGAAGTTATAGCGGAAAAACTTCGAAATTTCGCTTAAATTTTAATTAATTCTAATTCTAATTAAAAATTCGAAAAAAGGGCTCCGAGGTGCATATTCCGGACCTCCAAGGTATGCATGTACCAAATTTGGTAGCTGTAGGTCCAACGGTCGGGCCTGTAGAGCGCCAACACACACACACACACATTGAGCTTTATTATAAGTATAGATTACAAAATATATTATTTTAAAAATGAATAACATGTATTTAAATTAAGTAATAATCAACAGACTGCATAGAGACATCTATAAATCTTTAAATTAATTACAAAACTATGCCCTCAATTAAATGATCCTGTTATATGCTGTAATAGTTAATCAGGATACTGAAAAAATGCAACAATTTCCAGATCTTATCGCATTTCTAGATCTTACAATTATATAAATAACTTATACAAATGTTTTTGCATCCGTTTCTTTTATCAAATCAACGCAAAATATTTTGATACACTCGTTTGCTCTGACTAACTTATACTGAGCAAAACTTTCAGATACTAGAGTCTATTCCAGAATAGTTTGTTGATCAACGTTGATAATTTATCTCTATTTTTTTTTTCATTAAATTCTTTAAAGAAGAATTTCTGAGCTTAAATTTTTCTATTAAATTTTTTAAAAATGTAACGTTTCTGAGATTAAGTATTCACAACTTCTAAATTCTTTGCTTGATTTAGTATGATTTTATGTTATGATACTTGGTAATCGGGGATTCTATAATATGCAGTTTTTTTAATAAAGTCAGCTTTAATTATGCATATATATATATATGTATATAAACTAAATATATATACATGCAAAATATCCCAAAAAAGTAATTTGCAAATTAAAACCCGTTATGACTATGCACAGATATTTATGTTGGTTGTTATATTTTATTGTGTTATGAAGCTTTATTTTATGCTGGCGAACCCTTCGTTTTGTGGTCAAGATTTAATGAACTCTGGACCACGAAACAAGGTGAAGAATACTCAATTCAGACGAGAAAGACACGTTCTCATCGTTGAAATGACGCACGTCTCAGAATAAATCACGAGGTCGTGTCTCCCTTGTTCTATGAGCAAGTGTGACAAAACAAAATTAGAAGGGAAACTTTTCCACGGTTGCTGACTCGTTAAATCCTACAAGTAACTCATTGCAAGTCCGCTGACTCACTGCATTTTCCATGTCCGAACTGATTTCATTTTAAATGTTCTGTCCTCGTAGGCATATAAAATATGAAATTATAATAACTTTCAATACAATGATTTTTTGAATGAATTTTTCCAAGAGTAGTGTGCAATTTTTATTTTCTCGTATACGATCTATTACATTTGTTAAAATATTCAGATTCAATATTCTTGAAATTCTAGGCCTCACCAAGTATGAAAATTTTATTTTCTTATATTATATCTTTATCTCTGTCTGCATGTGACTAAGTCCACATTTTGAATTGAAATTTGATGAAGGGGTTTCACACCAAACTTATAGATTCCAATCAAATTTCGAACAAAGCCCAAAGTACATCTGTAAGTGCTCAAATATAACTGCATAACGAAAAGAACTAAATAGATAAAATGCGGTACTGTCTTAACATCTATAGGGTATTGTTTGAAAACGGATTCTGAAATCCTCCGCACGTTAGGTGCGTTAGAGTTGTTTAATTCGCCAAAATAGGAGCAGGTTTGGTTTGATTACATTAACGCCCCGTTTAAAGCAACACGTGGGCTATTTTGGGACGGTCCTCGTAATTTTGAACCAAGATCAGATGACGAGGACGATACCTGAGCTTGCACCCCACTCTCCACACCACACCACACCAGTGGGAGGACATTTGGCCTGACAGATTTAACGTGCAAGAGACCCCCTTACACGACGGTTCTTCTGTGTAATCGAGTCTCGAACCTGAAATCCTCCGGTTCCGAAGCTGAGATCTTACCACCAGGCCACCGCGGCCTCAAAAATAGGAGTAAGAGGAAAGGTAAAAGGAAGTTATCTTTACATTTAACAATAAAATTAATTCCGATTACTCGCGGAATGAATTAAAAAAATACATTCAGAAACGATTTGTCATTCAAATACACGTGAAAAATAATTGAACAAAAAATAACTAATAGGCGAAAATCATAGTTAAAGAATGACAAAAAATTCTGGAAATGAACTCATCCTTACGCAACTCTCCCCTTAATGAAATAGAATAGATAAAAAGTGATCGGCTCAAAATACTGAAACAAAAAGTATACTAAAGTATACGCCTATCAAATTTTGAGCCAAATCTACCTAGGGCCAGAACATCTGTACTTTCAGAAATTTGTAAACACGACAACGCAAAAATAAAATACCTTAAATAATTCAAACATGAAGTGTGATTTTGTGATTTCAATTGTAGTTTTGCATCAAAATTTGGCTTCCATCATTTAATAAAAAACAACTAAAACCCAAATACGATTATGAAATACTATTTAGCGCATGCCAAGGATTCAACGGTGAAAATAAATTAGCCAAGGATAAAAGGTAGATAAACACTATCGAAAAAAGTTTTTTTCTTTAGAAGGTATTGTATGAATTTAGTAAAAACACTAAATTCACACAAAAGGGTAATATTTCGCAGTTATTGTTTCGTTTTCTGCCTTACAAGGTACTTATTTATTTACCCAAGGTACACCATTTTTTTCGGAAGTTGAAAAATTAAACATTTATTAAACAGTATGGGAGAAAGCTTTCGGGACTTCAAGCACTTTATTTTTCATTCGATTACTTACAATATCAATTTATAATATATTCGGGATTCTAGAGAAGCCAGTTTCTGAATTAAGTAACAAAGCAATTATTCAATCACCTACATCTTTAAATCTCTAATAATAATAAAGTAAAATACGTATGTAACACTCTC
Source organism: Argiope trifasciata (assembly GCA_026543055.1). Lineage (NCBI taxonomy): Eukaryota > Metazoa > Arthropoda > Arachnida > Araneae > Araneidae > Argiope > Argiope trifasciata. The sequence continues at coordinate 372,776 of JAPMOQ010007589.1, read as the reverse complement.
AACTAAAGGTAGCACGCCAACCTTCTCTCCAATAAAAAAGCACGTCAGCAGTAAGGAGTTAGCCGCAAGACTATAAACAGGTGAAATTTGACTAAACGTGTGTAATTGTAAGTGTAATGTTTTGTGTAAGTGGTTGGTTGTTAAATTCTTTTTAAATTGTTAGAGACCGTTTATATCGAATTACTTTTACACGTATATAAAAGCCAAGACAGAATTTGGAGGTCCTCATTTCAGATCTGTTAACAGAAAAAAAATATAAAGAGCAGTTAATTTGTTGTAATTGTTTTTATAAATAATTATGCATCTAAAATATCCACATTTCTTTCCTACAAAACCTACATTCTCACAAAACATTTATTATAAATCAATGAAATTAAGTATTTTTATTTAAAGTGTACGTTTTCTGGTCACATATGGCTTTTGATACACAACTAATAGTAAAAAATATAAAGAATACTGTCTCAAATATATAAACAGTTCTTATCACAAGTATGTCATTTATTGATAGTATTGTAAAGAAACACTAGCCTTTTAATAAAGATGATTTTGGTACTTTTTAATAATAGACATTCAGAAATTCTGTATATTTTTTATTAAAAAATAAAATTTCCAATTTTGTTTCATTTTTAAAAAATATAAATATCGTTTCTTCAGTATAAAAATTTACTGTAATAATTTTTAGTAATTATTATTTACGTTATTTGATTAAAAAATAATTTTTCTAACAGATTTGATAAAAGCATCGATACATCTTTACATTGTTAAGATTTTTTTTTAAAAAACTGTTATTTTTATTGTTATGTTTTTATTTATTTTTGTCTCGAGCTTAATAATCTTTGCATTATGCCTGCATAATTAAGCAGAATGAATACTTAAAAACTTAAAAGAGATTTTCGATGGATCCGCATTTAATTTCACTAATTTTAATAAAAGAAAATCTACTTACCTGTGAGACATATCTTTTCAAAATAGCTGGTCGATGACGGTGGTGACGAAGTCACGACATCACTTCTACGCCCTTCTGACGTCGTTGTCGATTTCATGCAGTTCTGAGCTGTGTAGCTGAGAAGCATAGAATTGCAGTCCGATAACGCCCGACATCGGTTCAGGCACTCTTTGGTGATGGCGGCCTCTCCCTGCGTACCTTTGTAAAGAGGCATAAGGCGGACACCTCTTAGGGAAGAGCCGGCCACTTTTTCGAACGATGTGGACCCCACTGGACATTGGCCTGGCATATAAAATTTGAAAAAAGCTTATAATATGTATATTAAATGCAAGCGGTAACTTTATAATAAAGGATCAGTAAAAACACCTTGTACGATTATTTTCGAATTTTGTCTTAAATTGCTAACTATGCTGATTATTTTTTCGGCCTTCATATATCAAAAACGAATTAAATTATTTAATCTGATATGATATTAAAAATAATCCATTTTTTTATTCATTTTCATTCAGATACCATCATACAAGAATTTTACATTACATCATAAAAGAATTTTACATACATGAGGATTCAAATTTCAGCATATAAACTCTTAACGAGAAGTAGAAAGCTCCTAAATATTCCAGAATTCATGTACGAATGTAAAACAGAAACCACCATTTTGTTAAAGTACGAATAGGATGTTAACAAGAATATACGAAGAACAATAAAGTAGAAAATTTTAGGGATTATACCAAAATGCAGAAAAGACAAACCAAAAGACAATGAAGAATCTTTAATTACCAATATTTTACTTTAGGAATGAATACTTACAGTTGGATAATACTTTCTGAAAAATGATTGCAATACGAGCAAGTTTCGAAACAATCCACAAACAATTGATGTTGTAGTACATGTAATTTTAGATACCATTCCAGACACAACCAGGTCTCATTCCATCACCCTCCAGTTATTTTATTCACATGTCAATATTAAACATTTGAAAGTTAGTTCACCTTTACCTGAACACGGTTGATAATTAAAATGATTAAAATTCTTCTTATAAAGCTGGAACTTCACTTTCCACTTCATCAAATTGGTTTCCCGATTATAAAGGATTTCCAAACTTAAAGCAAGATTTGAATTTTTCACCGTTTGTGCAGTAAAGTGATTTAAAAAACACTTTCAAATCCGATAATTAAGGCTTAAAAAATGGAGCTTTATACGATATAACAACGTGTTTTCATTGCTGAATAATATTTCAAAAGCATTGAAAACATGGTGGCCACAATTCGAAAACTTGAGATTTGACAAAATAGATATGCTTTAACACAAGTGAATTTCTTTTTAATGGGGTTATTTGAAGTTAAAGGTCTGTATTCTAACAAACCTACAAGTACGCGAGCATTAAAGGAGGGAATTCAAAGATGCATCAAAGAAACGCAACTACATGGATGCAAAATAGTCATGGAAATTAGTACAAACGAGAGCGTGTGTATAGCAAAGTCGTGGAGACCATTTGCCCTATTCCATATATAACCTGTGTCCTTTACGATTAAATTAAATAATACAGTCAAATCTTGCGTTAACACATTGTTCTATCATGTATCTCTCCACTTTTACTAATCCTTAACTATCTGCTGTCAATATGTTTTTTAATAGGATTGCCAACTCTTTTCTGCACGAATGGTGGAAATTAAAATCCTGCATAAATTTTGGAACACTCTTCATATCCTTAGTGATTTTGATTTATTTTCGTTTTTTATTTCTCCTAATAGTGTGTTGATTTAATTCTTAAAAATCTTATATGAAGCAATTTTAAAATTAGTGCAGTCTCTTTAAATCTTATGGCTATTTCTTGATTGGAATTTAGAAATTTTATAATTAAGTATACAACTTCAAAACTAAAAGATATTTTTGCCTTAAATAAAAAATAAACCATTAATATCTCTTTTATCGAAAATTCCTCTGAAAGGCTTTCATCACTTACGTTTCACATTTTTTTGAATTCCACAAGTCAATTGAACTGACTAAAAAATCCAGCAACTAAGTTTTGCAAGTAACTACTTCTATTCTTGTAGATATTCAATAAGGAACGAGATTTCTCAAAATTTTAGCTCAAAACTTTAAATTAACGAATAAACAAATAATATAAAAAATTAATTCTATTCCTACTTAGGTCAAGAAAGGAAAATTTTATTTTAATTACTTTTTATTTAATAATTACAAGTAATATAAATATGAATATATGTATGACAGAAACACAATTTTAAGTGGCGAAAGAATTTTTTTTCTGTGATATACACGCTTTGCCAGTGACGGTATTTTTTTCTAAGTTTATATCCTGCTAAATATCTTATAAAAGAGAAATTATTTTACTCATATAGGACTAAACTTAATCAATTTATCAAAAAAATTATTGATCTTTGCCAGAATTGAGCCAACGTTCTTCACCTTCAAGTGAAAAATACTGAAATTCCTTGCATTTCACTGATTGAGCTACAGCCTGTTGATTTCAATTTTCATTAGAAACTGTCAAAACTCTATTTAAAATATTAAAAAGGAATTAAATTCAATGAATTAGTTAATATTTGAAAAATACTGTATATCATCAAGTGTTATCTACTACAAGTTTTAAAAAAATGAATTTGAACTAGAGGGCATGAATAAAAAGTATTTTATAAGAATTTACAACTTGAACAAGATATATAAATATATATAGGAAGAGTGTGAACTAATAGTAGGAATTGAAAAAAATCGAAGCTTAAGAAACAGTTTACAAACAAGGTGCTTGAAAATTCAGTATTTAAACGTTAAGAGAAGAAGAAGGTACAAAAATAAGCTGTATAAATCTGGCCTTAACGCTTTTTCCTAAAAGACCGCAAAATGCATTTTCTTGCCTCAAGAAGAAAAAAAAATTAAGTAAGTTTTTCCAAAATAGTTTTATTTCCGTATATTTTTTTCCAAATCTTAAGAATAATATTAATTTTTAAGTATGCTTTACAATATTAATTTTGATATTTGGCAGAATAAATTGATGTTCTCGTGCGTTGATATGAATTTTTTTAGATTAAATAGCGTTGCATTATAATTAAAAATAAATTTTCAGATTGAATCAAAGGTGGAAAAATTTAACCAAAAGCATTAATACGTGTTATTGTTTCGCATTAGAGATTGAAATCATCTTTAATTATATTTCTCTTTTTTTCTAATTGTTCAACAGGGCTACGGTAGCCTTTTTGCAAGATCTTGACGTGGAAACCGGAGGGTTTAAGGTTCGAGACCAGATTCCACTAAAGGACCATCGTGCAAAGGAGTATGTTGCACGTTAAATCCATCAGGCCTAACGTCCTATTATTGCTATGGTGTGGAGAGAGGAGTGCCATCTGACCGCAGTACAAAATTACGAGATCAATCCCAAAAAAGCCCTATGTTGCTTTATAAAGAGACGTTAATATAACTTAACTACGCTAAATAAACTAATTTTTCAACAAACACATTTGATTAAGTGCAGCTTACAATGCGGTTTATATAACAAGCATACATTTTTTATATGTATGTTATTCCTTCTCTGTCATAAAAATTACATCCTGAAAATAAAATTAATATAAACGAATAAGGCCTAAAATATTATCAGCTTACTTCACTTGAATTTAATTATTTTTCACATTTTGTTTTATAATTGTTTAAATGAAATTGGAATAAACTCAGTCAGCTTGCAATACATTTTACAATATGCATACAATATTTGTATGCGTAGTATCACTCCTGTATAGTAAAAATCAAATTTTATGTGTAAAATAAACAAAAGCAAATGAAACTAAAACATTATAAGATTATTTTACTTCGCATTTGGCATTCAAATCTCATTACTTTTTTGTACTTATTTAACAATCAAACCAATTAGAATACAGTTGAAATGAATCAAAAACGTTTACTGAAAATTTTGAATAAATCAGTAATTCGAATCCAATGTTTCATTATCAAATTATTTCTGGATAATTGTCCATTAAGATATGACGAATATTCTTTGAAATATCCCGAAATGTATTATAATTTTTTTTTCTTCCATAAATGCAATCGCAGTCAGGAATTTTCTCACATGGAACGAGGAATACTGTTTCTGTTTGAAACAAATTTAGACAAAGAAAATACACTCATTTTCTGACGATTTATGTTAGGTAACAGCTTGGAAACTCCGCGAAAGAGACAGTCTCTCTAAAGGACTATTTTAGCTCTGAAGAACCGAAGCCATTGTTTCCAGAAATCCAGAAAATGATGTCTGCAACGGCCTTGGCAATAGAATACTTTTCGCTTTTGTTTTGTTTCTCGCTCTTATTCCCAGTTATGGAAGAATTCACGAATCGTTTGTCTTTCTGTCCTTGTATGTAATAAAAAATAGAAATAATCTTTTAAGAAACGTCGGTAAGTGATTTAAGAAGGAAGATTTATGAATAATATATTCCAAAACATTGGTAAATTTCAGTTCATTCAGATGTAATTGTTTTATCAGTTATTGTACACATCCGAGTTATTCCCTTCGTGATATCCGCTAAAATTGATTTTCTTGTTCTAACCTAGTAGCCAATGATTCAGAACCAATGATCACATTTCTATGTTTTCTTTAAAAGGATGATCAATTTTAATTTTATAAGATTATAAATGGCTGACTCAACTGATGCAAAATCATCTGTTCATCAGGTTAACTTTAAATGAACAATTCTTGTATGTGTATACATTTATTTCATGTATCACGAAAACGGCTCCAATGATTTTGATCAGATTGTATATTTAGATAAAGGTTTTGCTTTTTTTAAGTTACTATATAGCTGTCTTGGTTGAAATAAAAACGATTTTACCCTCAATTTTATAACTAAATATTGATATGCGGCTATGCATGATCTGCAAATGGTACCAGACATGGAGTAGTGATTAGGACTTCACACTCCCGGGCATTTTTCTCATGAGTAACCCCGAATTTGCATTTAATTTCGCTTATAACTTTAAACGATCCAGGGAATAGGATTTCACAAAAGAAAAAAAACTAAGATACTGAAGAGATATTATAGGCTATTAAGATATAAATGGATGAAAAACAATCTGTTACTATTTTGTGTGTGCTGAAACTTCATTTACAAGAAATAAATGGAAGAGGTTGTGGATGATTTCCGATTTACAAAAGAAAAATTTACCATTCCGGCATTACTTACTTGTTATTTCCCAACCCTTTTAATACTTTAATTATAGTTGTTTTGGCTCGGCTGAAACTCATAAGCAACAAGTTTTGGTTGACTCTAATGGCAGATATATAATCCCATGGCTGTTTTACATGGATGTTGTAAGCATGTCGCACACATATTTTTGAGTAATAATTAAAGTAAATTCCATAGATTCAATCAATTAACTAAGGAATTTCTAGAGGAACAATTTAACATAATATATTCTGCTTAATTTGTGCACTTAAAAAACTTTTACCATTTGCCTATTAAAGAATTCATTCTCTCTCAGCCCCTTGGTGAACCATAAATCAAGACTAATTTGAACCGCACTGATATTCATCTCTCTAAAAGTGCAAATATATTACAAAACACTTCGAGTTATTACAAAAAAAGTGGTATTTACTCGAGATAAAATTTATGTATTTAATAAAATTAAAGCATTTGATTGATTCGACAGTTGAAAGATAAATACAATTTTACATTTCAATTACAGCATTTCATAAACATATGCATGGTGCCCAATAAAGTCATACTTCAATTGCTGTTTTCTTAAATGTTAAAGATAGGTTTGTATTTCATACTGAAAGATTGTTTGATCTTGTTAAAACTAAGAGTTAAAACGAAATGGAGCATTCTTGATAGGTATGGCGGTAGGTATCCAGGTTTATCTCTGGTGTGCACCATTCCAAAATGTGTTTAAACACTCTTATCTAGGCTAAGGTCCGACCATATAAAAAGTCTCTTCATCAGAGGACAAAAGTTGTATACCCTCGGCCGACACTTCTGCCCCTCATATCTTTGACTGTATTGGCGTCTCTGTGAGGCAGCTGTTGAACACGGAAGGGAGAGGTGGTCAATTTACAATCTTATCATACAAAACGATCTCTTGAACTTGATGTTATTTCGTGTTCAATCCAAGGAGGGTAAACAAGAACAAGATTGTTTTTTTTTGTTAGTTGAATAGATAATTTATGTAATTCATTATTTTAGATAATTTTAGAGCATTTCGACCATCTCGAATTGTTCCAAAATGTTAATTTTTGTCAATTCGAAGAATAATTACAAATCACGGTACAGTGCCTTTTGAAGGCAATTATTAATTGGCTAAAAATAGCTAAAGTTTCAAAATTTCATTACTCGGTCAATTTTCGTTTGAAAATATAGAGAAATTTTTTAATGAAAAATATTTTACTAAATATGACTAATAAGATCTGAGGATTGTATCAAAATTTAGACTTCGTGACTCTTTCATCAGTTTGTTTATTAATTTTAACAACATAATTACATAATATAGAGCATTTTTCCAATAGGAAATATATGCACAACTCTACGAGGCGCAGAAGAAAGAGATGAGAAGAGATGATTATACAATTGAATGAAATTTCACAACATGCAATTCGTTCATCATGCCACCAGCGTTGATATTCAGAACTAAAAAACAGATTTAGCTTTTCTATTTGAAATGTAGAAATTATAAACTGTATTTAGCTGAATATTTGCTATAGTGCATTGCCTAGAAATGTTGAAATTTCTTATTTTTACAAAACAAAATTCAAACCACAATTGCACTAACAATTACAGATAGTCATTGGAGTTATTGGAAATCTTATATTGTATGTAGCATTTCACTGAAGTTTCACAGCATGTAGTTCATTCATCAGATGACCCTGATTAACTTCATCAATAGACGAATAGTTTGTTTTCCTATTTAGAGTATGTAAATTATCAACTGAAGGGTTTGCTGCAAAAAGGAGGTAGCTCCAATTATTCAAAATTTAGGAAAGCCATAAAAAACGGTTGAAAATTGTAAATTACAATGAGACAGGCAGCTCCACCTCTTGAGAAACGAGAGAACTGAGATTGGAGCTGCATCTTTTTGGCACCAAATGAATAAGGATTTTTTTCCACAAGTATTTTTAACATAATGCATGTAATTCTAAATTAACCCAAGAAGGAGCTACATCCTTTTTGCAGCAAACCGTTCAATTGTTCTCGGTTAAATTTTTGAATTCCTGCGCTCCCAAGAATATCTTCAGATTCTGCATTTGCGCCAAAAAGGAAAGCACTTACATATTATATTTAAAAATGGTTATTAGAGTCAAAATCCTTTATATTGCATGTATTTCACTGAATTTTCATAGTGCTTAGCCATTCACTGGATTATCTGGATTGACATCATTAATCTACGAGTATATTTGATTTTCCAATTTACGATATACATTTTAAAACTTGGTATTTAGCTGAATGTTGGAATTCATTTCTTCCCAGAATAGTTTGAGATATTTTTACTGGCGACAAAAGGTGAAAAGAAAGCACTTACACTGACACAACCGCAACACACTCCACCATGTCGTAAAAATGAGCAGCAGACGTCGGTCGCGTGTCCCTTTCCAAGTTTTTCTTACGTCAGTCATGCTAGAAAAAAATGGCAGAAATTAATCATAAATTGAACAATTATTTATATAAAAAAAGAGACATAATTTGCATTGATTAGACAAAATAAGGCATTTGAAACATGTTTAGATACAAATACTAATAATAGTAGTATCCCCTTATCGGACAATATTTCTATGTATTATTAATATAAACTGTGAATCCCTTTAAAATATCATAAATCAAAAAATATCAATGCATTTACCACAGTAAGTAAATCAAATGAAAGTATTTTTTTATGTCTCCTTATTTAAAAAACATTCAGAACATGCTAACCAGAAAGCTCAAAATTTATTGTTGGTGGCCCCAAGTTAATGGACAATATTAAAAGGCATTGATTTTTTTAAATTTTTTATGTATGCTCATGCATTTATACCAAAAAAAAATTTACTTTGTATAGTTCTGTATAATTTTATATTGGCAACAAAAAGGCAAATAAAAACAAGTAATGCTAAAAATTATTTATTGATATATATACTGATTAAAGGCATTACATTGAGTGAGATCGTGAGATATACAGCACTGCACTGAATACAGGTGTAAAATTTTTCTTAACATGACGGGCGGGATGGAAGAATCTTGAGAAATTGCAATATATTTTTATAACATTGAAAAAAATCCGTTACAGACTCATTTTAGAGATATTTTATTCTCTTATATTATAGCCCTAGTTGTTTCACTTTTTTTTTTTTTCAACATTTTTATCATGAAAACGAAATATCATAGAATGTACATTTAATATTTAATTTAGTATATTTTATATAAACTTCTTCACTTTTTATTATTTGACAGTAATACCCTTTAATATTAGGTATTAATTTGTTGAGGTACCGAAAATATGTAACTTTCTTTTTCGTGTCAACAGTTTCGTATAAATCGCTAAAGACACCTATGAATCCATGAAGCTTTAAATTAATCATTCCACATTTCATAAGCTTCATCGCGCCAATTTTCAGATAATGGAATTTTTTGTTGTGACGTAAGATGGGCTCTTCCATAAAAAAAACACATAAAAATAAAAAAAATAACTACCACCCTTATAATTGATGAATTTTTTGAATGGTTTAATTGTCAAACATTTTTTATCTCTTTGAGGCCAAATGAAATGCCTTTAAGGTAAGAAATGTGAGAGAATTCGATTCTTGATATGGAATGAATGCAAAGTATGCTCTGTATTAAATATTTTTTGCACACTTTTCCTTTTTTAATAACATTTATTTATTTATTTTATTCCTTGATATATCCCTGTTTGACATATTAAATATTACCAACCCCGCCTCTAGGTGAGCATAGAAGAAAAATCAGAAATTCGTGCTTATTTCCAATTTTTACGGATAGGCGAGTTACTTTCATCCTCTGAATCGCAAATTCGTAAGTTCTTAAAAAAATAATACGTAAAAAGCAAAAAAAAAATTCTCTCCGCAAGCTGGAAGACAAAAGTAGATTCCTTTTCATCTAAGTTACTATTTAGAATATAAATTGTTGATGTTAGAAACAAAATTAAGGCTTTAAAATCACTTTTCTGACCTTAACTTCTAAGATACTGCTGTTATCGAAACACTTTGCACACAAAAGTTGTACATTTGAATGAGCCTTTAATTTTACTAATTGGATTATTTTTCTATCTTCAATATTAAGAGAGTTATAATGAAATGAAAATGTCAGATCCCCATTATTTCCACTCCCTTTGAGGTAGATGAGCCGTTAACGAACCCGTCCGAGATTTTTACTTTCCTAATAACATATTCCAAGCGAGTAAAAATCCAAAAAAAATTACTTTAGTTATCCTTTTCATAACATGGGTATTTAAAATAATATAAGTTTTGAACGAAAGTTGGTTTGGGTTCTAGGGACCGTGATCAGTGAAGAACCGAAGAAAATTTCCCTAAGTTTTATCATGGGAACCATTGCAATAGGTAGTCTTCTTATAATTATCCATCTAAAACTGTCAGAGCATTCCTATTTTTTGATAGTTTTCTCTGGTCGGCAAAGAAATGCTTCCATTGTAAGCCGCTCACCACCTCTCTTCTGTAGCGCTCCAGTCGCAAAAGATATTTCGTCATTTCCTGAAGCAAAATGTCAAAGCGGAATCATCGCCTTTTACAGGTAAATGAAGAACAAAAACTAGAGATTTTATCTGCAGAGAAACATGGCGTTGCCGCAATCCTTCAGGAAATGAGTGTGCGAGTGATGCCAAGCGAAACCTCAGACGGGCGGACGTTAAAGATACCTGAGATTTCTGTAATACTCAAACAAGTTGTAAATTATATCGAAAACATAAGCTTCCTGGGCAATTACAGAATACTGTCATAAAAGAAGATTGTAAAGCTGGAAAATAGTAGAAAGTATATAAGCTGGAATGTATGAGTTATTCATTCATGCGAAAGAAAAATGGGATCTGTCATCATATAACAAGATACTTGATAAAGTCAAAGGCATAAAGTTTTATAGAAGGAAAGGAATTCTTAAATCCCTTTTTAAAATATTCCCAACTTTTTTCTCAGTTTTTAATAAAATTTATACAACAAAAATGATTCAACATTGTTGAATTCAATTTTTACTTGCTCGTACAACGAAGTATAAAAGAAGTATTGCAATAATCAAAAAATCTAATCGCGACATTTTAACGAATGTCCATGAGATCAGATCTCTGAGTTTCAAAATATTGTATTTTAAAACATTCAAAACCTGGGACCGAACCAGGGACATTTAGATCTTCAGTCTAACACCTCTCCCAATTGAGCTATTTCGGAACGGCTTGGAGCCATCGGAAGGCAACTCCTCCAAATTAAATTTGGAAATATACTACCAAGGTTTGTTTTTCAAAAGAAGGGAGAGAGGCAATTCTTTTAACGGTTAATTGTGTTTTACAGCGAATGTCGTATGTCAGGATTTCAAAAATTTAATGAAATCGGAAAGGTATGATAATAACTTGTATCCATCATGAAAAAAGATGGATAACAGACAGATGTTCATTCCACCAAAGATTTGCAGCTGTCTTTCTGGTTGTTAGAGGTTTTTCTATAATCAGAACTAAGAATAGGTCAATTTCCCTTAAAAGGTGTGTAGGAAGGTAAATATTACCAGTATATTTAGAAGAATCTGATTTCTTGTCTATCATAATGCACGCCAATACAGTCAATGATATGAGGGGTAGAAGAGTCGGCCGAGCAGTGACAAAGGGTATACAACTTTTGTCCTCTGATGAAGAGACATTTTATATGGCCGGACCTTAGTGCTATCTTAGTGCTATCATAATGCTGCAAAGCTATTCCAGCAGAAGACGCACCATTCCCATTCCTCCCACTTCTCTAGATATATTACAAATATTTTGCAATTCTAAAGCAAGAAGATAAAACATGAAAGCTCATTGATTAAAGTACAATATATGAAATTTGATTAAATTTGGTAGTGACGAAAATCTTACTGCAATGTTAAATTAAATTTTTATTGCTATTATTTTTTTTATTTAAATGTTTGTCTCTATTATTTGTGTTTATATTAAGAATCTTGTCGAAGAAAGGCTAAAAAGATATCCATTAAGTGTGAAATGGAATATAAACTCTTTTAATATTTATAAAATGTTTGGCTTACGTTTATAGAATTTTGGATGCATATACATTGATACATAACCACCGAAAAAATTCGTATAAATGAAGTAAACTTCTGAAAAATATTTTTAGGAATTCTTTTTATTAAAAAAAAGAAAAAAAAGGTTTTACGCGTTTGAATTTTTTAAATTTTTTCTCTTATTTCAATAAACGTTAATACACATCTCGCAAGTTGCTTTGTTATTTCATTAAAAAGTTAACCCTCCGAGAACTAAATAATTTCGTTCCATAGTTTTAAACTTTTAGAAATAAATTTTTGAGCTAACAAATCTTGCTCTTTTATACTTATCAAAATTTTACGTTTCAAGTATAATTTATACCAAAAATAGTGAGAAAATGTGCAAATGTGTAAAAACATTCTGCTTTTGAAATGAACGTGAAAATTCCTGCAGTTTGGGTAATTAGACTATTTTATAATTAATTACTATTTCAATTAGTTTTATTATTTTTATAACTCTTTCGCATTTTTTATTATATTTCATTATAATTTCGATTATTTTTAAATACTGTTTAAAATATTTTTACTATTTTTCATTACTATTTTGTACTTTTGTTTATTTTTCTTATTGTTCCTAGTAATTTTATTACTTTTCATTATTTTTTCGAATCGGACTTTTTTTTTCCTTATCTTTTTTTTTTTGCATAAATGTTACATCATTTTTTTATTACTATTCTAATAGTTTTACGATTTTTTATCATCATTACAAATTGCTTTATTATTTTTATTACAATATCGATTTTTTTCCATTATTATTTTTTAATTATTTTATAGCTACAAATTTTCATTATTTACAATTTTTTATTATTATTTCAAATTGCTTTACTATTTTTTATTAAAATATCGATTTTTGTTTATTTTTCCTTTATTATCTTTAATTGTTTTATTGTTACGAATTTTCATTATTATTTCATGGTTTTCTGAGCTGAACTTTTTTACAAAAAGATCTGAATAAATCAAAATACGAGGATGATATTTAAAATTATTTTATTGCCTTACATTTTTTTTAATTTGTAAAATATCCTTTTAAATTTCAATTTTTTCAATGCAAGTAAATTTAGAGAGAGAAAAAACTGTTTTTAAAAAAATCAAAGATTTTCTTATATTTATTTTAAAAACTTAATTTTTAATGCAGTACCAATCTAAAAAGACATCTCTTAATGCAATTTTACTTAAATAAAAATAAACTTTTTAAAACCTAAAATGTTAAAAATGATATTTTTATCTTGTTTGTTAATGTATTTCCTATCTATTGTGTTCTTAAAAGAAAAATTTGCAATCTACTTTTAGTTTTTATTTGATGAAAACAAATTAACACATTTAGTACAAAAAAGATCTTATTAATACGGAATTCTTACAATAAGCGCACATATTGAACTTTAAAATATTTCTGTCTTTAAAAAAATTGAAACCTATCAATTTAAACATTTTCAAAAAGTATCGTCGTATTACAATTTCTAACATTTATAAACCGCAGACTATTTTCGCAGGAAACGGAAACTCTTCACACAGGAAATAGCAAACGATTTAAATGCTGCAATTCAAAAATAAAAGCTGTTCTTAAGCGTTGCGTAAAAAAAGCTAATTAAAATTGTGCAAAGTAGAAATAAAAATGAAACCATAGAAAAAAACGAAGAAAATGCTTTTCCTGCGCAGATTCATGGATTGTCTTTTCACACATTATTGTGAAGTTTCATCACTAAGCTTTACACACAAAATAGTTTTGCTTGAATTCAAAAAAAGTAGAAGGTTATCTATTATTTCAATTCGGATGCTTCCTTTAAATATTTCTTCATGTGAATTCCCAGTAATATTCTAATAAGTGTCTTCAAAAATGAAATATCTGTCATTAAGATTACAAAATTCAGTAAATAAATCTTAGTTTCTTTCAGTTTCCATCAAAAATATGAAGAAAACAAAGATTATAATCATTATAATACACAAAACAGTGATTTTTCCCTGTTTGGAGGCATTTGCAGTTAAAACTAAAAACTGAAATGGAACCAAATACCGTCCATGGAAAAAGGGAGAATTTCAAAGGGAAACAATCCAATCTATATCTATATTGCCGATGGCACAGACTTAAGTGCTGCTGTTCTGCATATTCTAAAATATACCTTAATTAAAATATGCATCTAATACATGACAATAACGCCGCTCATGTCTTTGTCCAAACATTTAATCAAAAGTTATTTGATTTGTGCTTAACATGCAACCTACCTTATCATTACTAATTACTACATGGGCAAAGTAGGCAACTATCTAGAAGCTCCATAACTTAAAAAATCCCTCCAAATCTTAAGAATATTTTTTTCAGTGTTTTGAGGATTACCTAATACTTAATTTACTTCGATTTATTATATTCAGTGTACTTGGTACAATGTACCTTATTCGCATGCTTAATTAAAAAAGTTGTAAGGTTAATTTCAAAGAGCTCCTAATTTGTGTAAAGATACAATATCTACTGTAAAACGGAAGATTTAGTTTTAAAAAATTAAGGAGACTTCACTAATAAGCGAATCACTTCATTCCCTGATACAAAAAAAACACCATCAGATCATAAAACGATAGAGATCATAACTAATATCCAATGATGAATTTTACGAGTAGCAGTAAAGAACATCGTACACAGGATGCAATATCTTACAACAGGAAAGGTCAGCGTACTGAAAGAAATGGCATGGGATCATAATGTTGATTAATAATTTTTTTCCTTGAATTTCGTATTATATCTTATTCATTTTTGTGTGAATATTTTTATTACTTAAACGATAATGACATATGAACGTTACTTTTCATAATCCAATTTTTTGCGATCACTGTAATTATTGGCCCATTTCCAATTTCGACAGCGTCAATAACTCATCTGAAACTTAGACATTTTTTTCTTTTTATGAATTTTCCTTTTCATAACGTTCTCAGTCCACGGACAAAATTTGGTGTCTTTAACTTTTAATAATATCTAGGTATCTACATTATTATCATATGCACTGCAGTTTAATTTCAAGCAGCTTTTCTTTCTCCTGAATTCTTATGATGGCAAAGTGTACACTTTTTTAACTACATGCCTTGGTCAATCTATTTTATTCTTTGTAATTTTCTTAAAAGTTGCAACCTGTCTTGATTGATTCAGAATATTCATTTTACTATAGATACACGCTACTTTACTCATTGTACGAAATACTGTTTTAAATTCAAAAGTTCAAAGTTTTTTTGTGTTATTATATTCATAAATGAACAGACATGATGCTAAGAACGTGCTCGGAGAAGTCCAAAATGTTGAGATTTGTCAAAATCTCATATTCGAATTTTTTGACGATTCTAATACTTCCTCTGTCTTCGTATATAAGAAAGTAAAAATACGATATTCCTTCGCATATAAGAAAGTAAAAATATGATATTCCTTCGTATATAAGAAAGTAAAAATACGAATTCGGAGCCATTTGTGGGACGATGGTGGCCTGGTTGTAAGGTCCCGGCTTCAGAGCCGGAGGTTTTCAGGTTCGAGTCCGGATTCCACCGAAGAATCGTCGTGTTAATCCATCGTCGTGCATGTTAAATCCATCAGGCCAAACGTTCTTCCGCTGGTGCGGAGAGAAGAGGTGGCAGCTCAGGTGACGTCCTCGTCATCTGACAATGGTTCAAAATTATGAGGTCTGTCTCAAAATAATCCTAGTGCTGCGACGTTAAGGTAACTAGATGTCCTAAAATTTACTGATAAGAGGACCCTTCGAAACCGCACTTATCACAACAAAGATATAATTAATTGCTAAAAATTAAAATACATGGGGCTCAGCTCAAGAACTCTATATAAAAGGGGCAAAAGCATTGTAGGTAAGTAAAAGTACTGTATTGTAAACTTTGGGTGATAATTCATTATTTAAATATCTTTTGAAATTTGAACAAGATAACAAAAGTATACAAACTAAAAATTTAAATTCATATAAATGTCATTCAACACTGTTTGAACATGCACTGGGAAAAATAAAATTAACATGAAAAGAACAGTAAAATGCTAGCAATGAAATTTATATCTAAAAGCGGCAAGAAATGTATATCTGAAAGCGGAAAAGTAAGATATACCTACCAAAAGTATAGCATAGTATTAAATATCTTATTGTGACGATTAATTCGGTTTTATTATTGTTGTTATTTTTCTGATATAAAACATGGCTCAGTATATAAACAGAGGGCATTATAAACTTTAAATAAAAGCTAAGGATTCATTTTTAAATTATTCTGCAAACATTAATAAACGAAATTTCTGAATTGATCTATAACATTATTGAAAAGAAAGAAAATTTCAAAATATTATGTGACCTTCAGTGATTTTCAATTAAATAAATAAAAATAATTGATTTCTATGTTTGATGTTTCTAATTTTGAAAATTATTTTTAAAACTCAGTCATCTTGAAAAATAAGCTAACTGAATTTTAGAAAATGTGTGTTAATATTCCTTGTTCTTAATGATTTTCTACGATTGATGAAATGATCAAACAAACAGCAGAAAAGTTCGGAAACTAATTTTTAATATTATGTAACAAATTTCTATAATGAATTCGGTAATGTTTGCATTTCACAGCATCAATCACTGTTAAATAAAGAAATCAAAAATTGGAATGTTAGGTAGTAAGCCTGTCGATCTGATGAAATCAGTAAATCGCATATAAAGAGACGCCGAACAAAATTCCTGAATATGTTCATTTTTTTCCCTCAATAGTAAAAGTAACTGATATTCACTTTTCGCAATGCATGTATCCAAAAGAAAAGTGCTGACAAATGAAATATACGGCGCACTTAAATCATATCAAGAAATAAATAAACGCAATTTTCTGAGTCATAACAGAATAAGTACGAGAGAGCGGTCCGGAGAGGTTACTCAAGAGCCGACAGCACATGAAAATTTCAACATCTATATAAATATCACTGCGGTTATTTCAGGCTAAACATTCAAATTTAAAGGCAGCATTGATACTTTTCTTGTTTCGTTAGGGTAGCATTAGCAATCGATTTGAATTATTTAGTGGTTTTTGTTGCTAGTTAGAGTAGCAATAGCGATTGGCGGTTTGATAATCATATTCTTTTTTTTTGCCTTTGTCTTGCCTCATCGTCATAAAATAAAACAAATGTCCCACTGTTTCGACCATTAGAGTTAAAAATGTGATTTAAATAGTAGAATTTGACTCCACAAGCACATTTAAATTCATCTTGGCACCTTCATCTTACCATTGGCTCACTTGTTTTGTTGGGGTAACATTAGCATTCTATTTGTTGAATACCATGTTATTTTGTTCCTACGTTAGAGCTAAATACGGAATATCATTGCAGTTGTAAGTGAACAAACCATCAAATTTGAAGGCAGCATTGTCATTTTTCTTGTTTCATTGGGGTAGCATTAGCGTTCAATTTGAAGGAAGACATACTATTTTGTTGATTTTATTGCTCGTAAGAGTAGCAATAGCAAACGATGGTCAGACCCATGTATTTTTTTAACTTTGTCTTGCCTCATCGTCATAAAAAGAAATAAATGTTCCACCGCTTTTACCATTATGTGATGCAGAGTTTAAAGCACGATTAGTACTTTTTAACACCACAAGCTCATTTAAATTCTTCTTTGTACTTTCATCTTGCCATTGGTTCCCTATTACTTCCGTGGTAAAAAAGAAGCCCTAAAACGTTCCAGTTTTATATTTTGGGAAAATAGAACTTAATTAAACCTGTCTTCAAAGTATTTTTATATTTATTTGGTTGAAAAACGACTTCCAGAACGACTTACTAAAATTGTTTACCACCAAAAATTTATTTTTCAATAAATTGAGTCTACTATAGCATGGCGATAGTATCCTCTATAGCCGATAGATAGTAGAAATTTGTTTGGAATTAATTTGAATCAGTGGATCAATCAATGGTTTTAGTCACACGATCCATGTTTTATAATCATTGGTTTTAGAAGGAAATCTGTCAAATATCTACCGACTGTTTCGTACTGAATTCATTTCATTTGAAGTGGAACGTCGAATTTTACATAAGAGGATGTCAAATGAGATACCATCCTCATCATCAAACTATGCTTTAAAATAGTGATATTTGCCGTAAAATAACCGTGATTTATCCTCAAAATGAGATATTACTCATTTAAACTAAACTAATCATAATATGAGTGATTGTTGAGTTTTACATGTAGATATTATGTTTAATTAGGCCGGTATCCTGGTATGAGGGGAGCGCGTTTTCACCACGTTCGAATCGCAGTTCGGACATCGTTGTTCTTCTGTATGCTATATTTGAGGTGTGTGAATGTCCCCCCCCCCTTAAAAAGGGATTGTACAAGGGAATGTAAAGCATGAAATAGCTAAATTGTACTGTTGGGGGTGTTGGAAAACAATAAATGCTTACTCAGCTTAAATCGCTGACAGATCGCTGACGCGCGGGCTTGTAAAATGCCATAAGTAGTAACAACAATTTAGCAAGAACGAGTTTTAGTCTTATTCAATCAAAGTGAGGTAAGATGCAAATCTGGAAAGTTAATTAACTCAGTATTTCATTAGAAAGTAATTAATATTTGCTAAATTTCTGATTTCTTCTCGAACAAAACTCTTTTTGAGATTTAAAAGAAAATATTGGATAGAGTTGCCCCACTTCCAATTTCCATCAAATAATTAGTTAATTTATTAAAATTTTTGTTGAAGTAATAACAACAGACCACAGTTTCATCAACTAAAAGTACAAGCTATTTTACAAAAGAAGCTGAACGCCGAAAAAAAACGTTGTTTAATGTGAAAGAAAAAGCCAGTATCAAAACTAAACTACGATATTTTAGACGGATTTATGCAACAGTAGAAATCTCCAAAACCTGCATTTTGACACATAATTCCTTTCTTAAAATACGTTTCTTGCATTGCTTCTTTTTTCTAAAACAAATCTAAAATATGTTATAATACATTTTTTACCAATTTTTCATTGCATGTAATTATTATTAAACATTTAAATTATTATTTATTTAAAAAAAAAAGAATTTCTAATAAGTACGTACAACTTGCAAAACTCTCTCTATGATACACTAATAAAAATTTTACCAGCTTATTACTAAAATTCTTTTTGTGATCACGAAAACAATAAAGAAAATTTTTAATGTTCTTAAATTTTATAGACATCTTAAATATTATATACATATTACATAATCAAAAAGTGAATAAGTTTATATGAAATATCGGTTTTAAAATAAAAGTCCAAAGTCAATATTCGTTATTTTTCTGTCTTTTTTAAATATATTTTAGGATAACTATAATTAAGAAATAGAAAATAATAATAAAAATATTAGTTAATTAATATATGTGTAAAAAAATAGAAATTAAATTATTCTTAAAACCTTTAGCATATTCCCTCCTTTTAATTCAAAAAACATAAAATTTTAATTTTGAAGAATTTTGCCATTTAAAAAATATAACTAATAGGCTCACTTTAGAAACTCCAGTCTACTATAAAATGTTCAAAGTCCGACAAACGAGCACAACAAACAAACAAATCGATTCGAAGAAAGGCAATAAACGCGAAGTTCCAAACTCACCTTTTTCTTCCCGAGCTATCCAAAGCGCGTGTACATCCGTTGCGAATTTTGTGCCCAAAAACAACCGTTCGACTCTTAAAAGAGGTTGTTATAGCCAATGCGGGAAGGCTGCGTCCCTGAAATTCGCTTACTCACAAGGCGCAAGAACAATGCTCGGTTCGTCGAGCGGGCAAAATCCTTTCGCTGTCATTAGGAAGAATCGTTTGCTCTCTGCCACCTGCTGGGGGAATCCTATCGGAATCGGGAGCAGAAGGTGGCGATGGGCGAGAGCGAAAATTGGTGCCAAATCTTTGTTTGCGACCACGAATTTGGCATTCGAAGAAGGTGATTTTGCGGATTTCTGCCATTTAGTGGCATTTTGCGTGATTATTGCTTCGTCACTTTTTTTTCTCATTCAGTGCTATTGTCATAGTGAGAGAGAAATTATGATAAATTAAAGGTGGAGAAAGTCCTCGGTTATGTCAAATTATCAAAATGTCGTTTTGGAATCGAATGAGAATGCCTTGGTTACTCTGAAGGCAAAAAAAGAAATGCAGGCATGCAATCTTTCAACGTGTGTGTGTGTGTGTGTGTGTGTGTGTGTGTGTGTGTGT
>JAPMOQ010007589.1:331593-352332 GCA_026543055.1 Argiope trifasciata | reverse complement strand
GTGTGTGTGTGTGTGTGTGTGTGTGTGTGTGTGTGTGTGTGTGTTCTTAGTATACTGAAGAAAATCATGAATGCATTATTTTTGATTCTTTTCTATGACTGATTGGATTCAAAGTTCAGTAGAGTGTAGTTCAACTGACAATCACTCTTGACGAATTTGATTTAAAATTTGATACACACCTATAACTCCGGTGGTATTATTATACCCATCAAATTGTTATAATTGTTCGCATACACATGAAGAGATAGACAGATTGATTTATACTTGAACAATTTCGTCATTAATTTAATAAATCTCACATATTTAACATACTTGTCTGCAATACAACATACTTAAATTCAATTCTCTATTTTTTCCACAGTTTTACTTTCTTTTATGTCAATCATACTGAAAGAGTTGAAATCGTCGAAAAAAAATCGAATTCGAGATTTTCTCAAATCTAAAATTTTACAGAATTTGAAAAACACTTTTTTGCCTTATGTCAGTCTGTCACAGACCATGATAATTCAAAAATATTGGGTTGGTGCATAATTATCAGACGTTTCTTTGACGAGCTATATTTTAATAAAAATTCACAATATTTTACAAATTTATTTATGAAAATATTGCTTTAGGTTGTAAAAATGCGCGTCCATAACCATAATCATATTCGTGATAATACTGTACCACTTTGAGAAAGGATAGAAAGCAAAGAAGGCATTTCTCGATCTCAACGAACTTTTCGGTGAGGGCACAATCGGCGAAAGTCGATGCAGAGATTTGTTTGCCTGATTCAGATCAAGTGATAGTTGCTTGGAAGACAAGCCAGGTAGAGGTCGACAAACAACCAGGCACTTTTGACAGCCATAGAAGGAGACAAAGGCTAGACGACTCGATTGCTGCTCGACAACTTCAATCTATATTATTCAACCCTCAGTTATTAAAGTAGTTATTGAAGTAGATGGTCACTACCCACCATGATTAATCGTTTAATAATTTTATTGTTGAATTTTTATGTTTCCTTTTTCATAATAAACAGCTTTCAAGAACACCTGTTAATTATGCATCGACCCAATATTTCAAGTTAGCCGAATGAAATTTATTACATGGATTTCAGTCCAATTTTGTTCATTTTTTTCAAAATCTATTTGGAAGAAATTTGCCAGACAGAAGATAGTTTAACATGATAATTACCAAACGAAAAGTATTTGATAAACGAAATTTAGAACATAAATTTAGCTTCAAAAATGTAGATTCTTATTCGAAACTATGGACTGTATGTAAAATGTTCTAAAAGTGTGTTTCTAGTAAATATCACTATAAAATATTCTTTCGTACTCCATAATATAAATATATTACTCCAGCGTTCATGAAAATTCCAAGTGGTGATAAGTCGCATCACTGACTCTCTGACCCTCCCGAAAGCACACGGAAAAACTTAAATGACCGGACCGTCATGACAGCAATTCTGGCAGGAAAACTGCGATTGAATCCTAAAAACCATCACCGGCTACAGTACAACCCTTCCCTACGGAAGAACGTCCCGTCATCAAAGGGATGAGCTAGACCCCCAAATTTTCATATACCCTCCAGAGATCCAACCACAATTCTGGAAACAACTCATTCTCATTTTGAGGTGCTCCCCTTGGGGAAGGAGAAGGGACCAAGCATTGGCAAGAAAATTTTTACCTGTTGCCTAATCCATTTTGCCTTATAAACAAATAGATTGATAAACCCATCTTTGTTCGCAACAAGACACTTAGCAATTATTTAGCCTTGGAATATCATCTTTTTGGAACTGAATGAAAAAAGTAAATTCAAGTATCACATGTAAACGATCATTTCAACATATTTTTTATTTGGCGTTGGAAACTTCTCAGGACATTGATCCTCCTTTCTATGTTTAACAAATCCCTTTAATCCTGAAAATTATAAAACAAAATTTCTGACCGTGAATCGAAAACATCACAGTATTAAAAATAAACGAAGATGAAAGCGGGTTCTAGCTTTTGACAAATCCATTCACACCTTTTAAGCATCATTGAGCTCAAACTGCAGCGGATTTCGGAACTGTATGAAAGTATCTATTGGCGGAAAATTTGTCATCCGTTAGAAAACGGCCTCTTAGTAACGGCTGGAGAATAAGCTGAAAGTCATCGTCATTCGATGCGTTTCAGGCAATGATCCAGCTGATAACTTTATTGTTAAACATTTGCTTGATTGCAGAATATTTAAAGGCGGAACAAATACTTATAAAATTATCCCTAACAGAAAATAGACTTCTTTTACTTTCTCGTATGAGTAGTGTAGCGAAATCATCAAAATTTCGAATTCAGAATTTTGACGAATCTTCACCACTTCGAGAAATATTTTTTGGAAAATGTCTATCTGCAACAAAAATAACTTAAAAAGGCTTTGAGATAGATGTATGAAACTTGGTATGATATCTTTAATTTATAGATAAGAAATCTAACTGTGCTGTCGAATATAAATAGACACGATAACTATGGAACTAAGGGAGCAGATGTGTATAACAAGCCCGTGGTAGATTGAACCAGATCCAAGAAGGAGTTGATTGTCTGCCCGCTTGTACCCTCAGAAATATGCAAACACGATAGTTCGAAAACGCAGTGATTTATATATATTAAATTTGGCGTGGTCTTTTGTAACCAAAAGTGCAATTTTTCGTCAAATTTTGTTTCAATCGGTTGAGGAAAATTTGTGGAAAAGTCTAAAATACAAATTCAATTTATGTATATTATTAACCGCACTTAAGGTATTAATCGCTGAAAAATTCACCAAGGTTGCCATTTTAGATTCAGTAAAAAAGCTACATCCAAGCCAAATGTTGATGTTTCGTGATTATTATACTCTACTGCCATGCAAATCGTTCTCTGAGGTAACATCTTTATAAGAGAATATGAGAGAAAGCATTGTGAAGACCACTCCCATTGGTTTTATTATAAATAATAAATCTGAGTTGATAAAAATAAAAAAAAAATTACATAAGAGGAACTTTGTGAAGAATATTTATATCTTTTTCTCCAAGAATATTTATCTCGTTATCTTAATTAGCAGATTGAGAAGAAGCCGGGGTATGATATAACTTCATTTTCACGATATATCGTTCAACACATATCGAAGTTTTAGATATATCGTGATATCATTATTTATTTATGGTTATTATAATTTATAAATAGTATCTCTTAACAAATTAAATGATCAGAACGACTTGAAATAAAAGTGAATTCAAATTTATGCAATAAAAATATTTGCTTTCTTTTGAATAAAAGTAGTTAGAAAATAACTGTGTTAAAATCCCTTTAATAAAGTGTGACAATGGCAAAGCAGGTATAATGGAACTTTTATGCGAGTACGATGGAAAATGTGAGCAGCGAATGAAATTGTGTACTATCTGAATTAATCCTTTTGGTTTTTATTTCAGAAGATGAATATTTAGCGATTAAACAAAAGTATTCTCAACAACCTATTGACAGCTTCAATTATTTTTCCATAATGGTATCATTCTATTAGGGAACAGAAAGCAATTTAGTCCGAAATGATTTATTTGAAACAAGTGTTTTTATCTATTAGAACACGACATTATTTGTGTATAAAGATAAAAAAGAATGCATAGCAACAAAAATAAACACTAACCTATAACCAGAACGGAAGCGAAAATTCAAATGAATTGTGTAAATCGATTTATTATATCGTGATTCATCGTGAATTAGTATGCAAGATCATGATTTCGATATATCGATATTTTTTGAAAACCCTCTTCAAAAAAATTAATTTTCCAAAAATATCGATTTTTTGTCAAAAAATCGAAAACCATCACAGCCATTATTCTCGAGATACAATTTTTTCAAATAACATAAAACCCTCCCTTAGAAAGAACTAAAAAAATCTTCAAAAAGGTAATCGTCAATAGCATAAGAATCTTTATTTAAGCAGCTTTATTTTAGAAAGCCAGAATTCAAGTTTTATTGGTATTAGATTTAACATAATTAACTATTAAGTTTCAAAAATAAATGTGTACAGAGATGATGCCCTATCATTTTAGTATTGGCAACCTTAGTGAAGAGATCATTCAAACTGATTATACCTTTTCCGCATTGTCTAAAACTTAAGGTATCCAACTACGTTAAAAATACTGGTTATCGGTCACATTGGCGAACTTTGTTTTCTTATTATTATTTCTTGTAGTTCAGAATTTTCTCTTCTCAAAAAGTTTATTTTTTTCTACGAAAAGGAAGGCCTGACCTATCATATAGGGGAATTTTACGCAAAGCATATTTTTCACCTAAATTTTGTCTTTTAATTCAATTTTCACAAAACTGTCATAAAATTTCTCCACCGTTAACACGATATCTCAAAAACTAATATAGGTATTTATATAAAAATTTCAGCGTGTGTTTTAAATAATGTTTTCAATGAAATGAACCAAAAGTTTGATTGTTGGTGACATACTTTTTCATTTATTGGTGTTTTTAGAAAAAAATTAAATTGCGAATTATGGAAAAAATGCATATATACGTACATTTATACCTATAACTATTTTGCATCTCAAGATTTTTCTTAGATTTAGGTTCATTTCATTCATCATTATATACTTTAACTTGTGTACAAAGAAAAATAGAACTGCTGCATTACAATTTTGGGTACAGTGTTAGCTATTTTGTTTAAATTTCAATAAAAATTAATACAAATAATCCTATTTCTCAAAATATATTAAATTTTCAAATAATATTTTTGTATTTATAATGTTTTGTATTACAATTGACAATACATCTAAAATCCGTAGTTTTAAATAGTTTTAAAAAAATGCAACTTTTTAAAAGATTTTCTTCGAACGTAGTCGGATACTTTAAATCTTCGTCAAACCGATAATCAAAACAATTTTAAGATAGTTGAATCCAATTTAAGGTCAGCTGGAGTTGTATTTACAAAACGCTCTAGCATACTTTCTAATAAATTTGATATCTCAGAAGCCCTTTTATGGCATTGGCATACTAAATTAACGAACTATTATTTTTTGGCGCGAATATAACATTTTCACTGAATCAACAATGACAACCCTGACGATTAATCCCTAGCATGCAGTCAAAATTATCAAAAATTGAATTTCGGTATCAGACGCGTTTTTCCCAAACTATTGAAACAAAGATTTGACACAAAACAGCAACTGCAATCTCAAAATCACCCACTAAAGTTCATATATTTACATCATTGCCTTTATATGTTTCTGAAAATACAGATCTTCAAACGGCCATCCTCTCTTTAGATGTCGCTCACAATTTGAAAGATATCTAAACAAATAAAATATATAACTAGACTTTAAGTCATAAAATCAGGCATTGAATTTAATATATTTAAGTCTCCGCGTTTCTGAGTTATCTCATTTACATGCTTGTGTAAAGACGGACAGAAGATCCAACCTTTGATAAGATTTCGCTCGAAATTTAATAGTCGTATATACCAAAGATGCTAATACTGTGTATGGAATTTCATATAACTAATTCCCTTCGTTTTGCAGTTATCATGTTAAATTATATTTGAACGGTTGGACTGTCAGATTTTCTCTGAACGGATTTTGTTCGAAATTTGATAGAAACCTACAAATTCGGTTTTAAATCTTATACCAAATTAGATCTGCTTAGCTCAAAGTATGTTTGAGTGATTTTTTTTTTGTTGTTGTTACAAATAGGTGGATGGGCATGAATGAGAACATCAGACAGATTGCAATTTTCACGACATTGGCGTACGAAAATAAACTTATAGTTAATAATAGTCACGAAATTTATACTTATGGCACAAAGATATATATATAGAATTATAATAGTTACGAAATATAAACTTATGGCACGAATGTAGAGCTTTTACTGAATCAATTTTATAATCTTTGGCGAGTGTTTTGGTGATTAATTCCTTGCATGCGGTTCATGGTATTCAAAAATCGAATTTGCGCTTTTAGACATGTTTTCTTCCAATAGATTGAAACAAAAATTTGACGCTAAAATGCACTTGTTGTCATAACGCATATTTAATTTGATATAATTAAGTCATTACATTTTCGAATTATCGAGTTTTTTGAAAGTACAAACCGACAGACTTTGTCAATTTCTTTGTTAATTTTAGCCCAAACTTTAACAGGTGTCACACTATAGATGATAAATCTGAGTACCGAATCTTATCTACCTAGAACTCTTCCTTTTGTAGTTATCATGTGAACTTATGTTCAAACAACCGAACTTCCTCTGAAAAGATTTTATTCAAAATTTGATAGAAATCTGAAAATTTGATGTAAAGACCGTATGCCAAATTTCAAATCATTTTTGAATAATCTTTGTCAGAGAGATACAGGTGAATTGACAATTTCTAAAAGCTGTTTTTCAAATTCAGGGAGGTCTTAAACGAGAAGATTAGTCAATATTTCGAATTTGACGGTTACAATACTTTCTCTATTATTTGCAGACAAGAAAGTAAAAAATTCATCAAAAGGCGGAAATTCGGTTCAATATATATAAAAGGTTTAATCCTAATTCTTCTTCATTAAGACGATTAACTAACATCCCTCGTAACGTGACTTAAATTATGTAAAATGTTGGCGGAAGTTTCTTTCGGAACCGCACAAGCGTTAACGAAAACTTTCTTTAGAAAGAAACCGGAGTGAATCGACAGATTTTCCAGTCGGTGGGAAACGGGATCGAGTCTTCGACCGCCTGACCCGGAAATCCACTTTTTCTCTCCCTCGCGACAGTTCTCTCTCTCTCTGAGTACAGCACGTCACGTCATTCATGCCGTGAGATGCAGGCTGGTGAACAACAATAATATCCATTCCCCCCCCCCTTCCAGACTGTGCGCCATCATTCATTAGCAAGTTGCATTCTTCGTTGCGACATAAAACGATACTGCGAGAAACACTTTCGTGATATGAAGGCTTCTGTGCTATTAATTTTTATCTGCACCATGTAATGAAAAACAATGTTACCACAAGAAGGAGTTTCGGTGAGGGAGCACATGTTTGTGCTGCATTCAATATTGATTTTAGTGCGTTCAATCAACACATGTGTTGATTGAATGTCCGATTTTTAATTCACAACGTCAGTGTTTTTTTAATTCCTCTTCTCTAATCTTGCAGGACATGGTAGGTGAGAAATGCCACCTAAATATCCTTAACTTTTTAAAGGCAATTGGTTTTTATACACACATTTAATACTTTTTAATTGTTCATGGTCTACTTTTTTTTAAATTGCAACATCTCATTTTTGTTTGAGTCATTGCCCATATCCTACTTTTTAAAATTTTTTATCCTTGTTACTTCATAGATATACTAGGTGTTTAATTAATTCAACTTTTTTTTTACCTTTTATTGCTGCTTCCTTTTAATCTTGCCAGATGTAAACCCATATGCTTGGCGCAGTATGGCCAATAATAGCTCTTATGTCAAAACACCTAACAACCAACCTCAATAAGGACGTACCTGTCTACATTTAAAAAACAGTTTTTGGTTAAAATTCACGATTTATTATTATTATTATTTTATTTTAAAACCCACTTATTTGGGTATCCAAATCTGAGTTTGTTTTAATTCGACAGTAAATAGAAACTTAGATATGTTATAAACCACCGTAGCTCAAAACGAAAGTAGAAGAAGTCTAACATTTTATCTAATTTGCGCCTCTCTGAATTTATTATATAATATGTTCTATCAGCAAGCTACGCGTATTAGAATGCGTTTTGAGTAGTTTTTAGGCCGAAAGGACTAACAGTTACATATGCTTTTGAACATTGTTTATGTTTACAAGGCATTTTTAGTGCAAGACAAGTGAAAACTTTATATGAATTTTTGGAAAAACTTGTATTTTGTAAAAACGTTCATACTCAAGTCCTTATGTCTTAAAAATTTATTAATATATTATTTTGACATTTTGCATATGTTTACCATAAATGCTCCAAAGGCAACGAACTAGCACTATAATTTTGAAACGAGTAATTTTTATTTTAGAGCTCACTTATATAATTTTCAACAACGAATTTTTAAAAATTTTCAGTGCAGAAATATTCGATTAGCAATAACTTTTTCCAAAAATGCACATATTCCTTAAATTCTCATTCATTCCTTTCACCATAGCTGTAAATATGTTACATATAAAAATAATTGGAATATGCACAATAGAACTTTTTTAGAGTGTTTCACTTTTTGTTGCAGTTTTCACTATTTTTACCCAAATTCACAAATTTTACAGAATCTCAAACTAGCTCAGAATTTCTGGATGGATATTTTTCATTTTTTGCAATCACAATGATCGAGAAAATGAACTGAAATATCTCTTAGTGTGATTTTTCAAAAATTTGCCTCCGAAGTTCACAGACGCCTTAATTTCCCAAACTTCCTACAGTAGTAATGAACACATTTAAGATGGTGATATTTTAATGAAGAAAGAATGTAGAATTCTTTATTTTTCTATATGCTTTTTACTTTAACAGTCTTTTTAATAGAGAAAGTTTTCAATTTTCATTTCTTTTTTCATTGAATATTTATACTTCCCCCTTCCCGCACCAGATGGTGAGCAGTCATTCATTATCAAATTGCAATCTTTGCTGTGATATAAATCGATACTTCAAGAGATATTTTCTCGAAATCAGTACCACAGTTGCCATTTGAATGTTGAATGAGAACTAACTTAAAGAAGATTATGTTTTATTATTTTACGAAACTCTAGCAGTAATGGCCTCCCCAAAAATTTCACGTAGCTCTTTAATAAAGTCGTTATGTGTACAAAACACTAACGAACGTAGAACAGAAATTGCTCTTATTAATTTTTGTAGAATGGTAACAGTTAAATGTAAACAAACCATAGTGCAAATTTTAATTATTTTTTCATTGAACCTTTAATATTTTGTTCAGGCAATTAAAAAAACTGCAAATAATAGAAATTTTCGGGAGATGGCTTACCACGTCCCTAAATGTTCCATGCAATCAGAATTAAAAAAGAACAATATAATAAATTTTAAAGTTAAATAAATCTTGCTCGAAATAAACCTTACATAATCAGATCAGTAATAAATGGGGTTTATTTATGAAAACTGATTTCCGTATCTTTAAAACTATCATCTTAGAAAAAATGGTATTTGCCTTTTCTTACAATTTTAATAATTGCCTTTTTAAAGATATCAATTTCATTTCAATTCAATTTTCCTCAACTTTCATCTATTTTTTCATTTAATTTAATATATTGTACATACCGCAACAATATTTTTAACGTTGATAAAATCGAAAATCATTCATCAGATACGTTCAATCGCTTGCGTTGGCCAGTCATTAGCTCCGAAGTAATACATTTAAATCAGCTTTTATTTGATAGTGTATATATTTTTTCACTTTTAAATTTACAAATGTCTTAATTTGTAGACATTTAATTAAATACATGTTTTTCAGTCGTATCAAATAACAAAGTGAAATTTTTCTATATTGATTGTTTAACAGCCTAAAATTTTAATAATCTATGCAAACAAGATAGTTGTAAAAAAGAACTAATGGAAATTAAAATTAAATTGTAATTTAATCGTATTTTATCTATTGATTTTTATTGTTTTTAATACAATAATACTCATTGGTAATGATGAGATATGTCATGAAAATAAACAACTTTTTTCATTGCAATGAATTTAAATAATTACCATGCACCTATATATCTTCTAACATTTAAGCGTCTAAAATAATTCTTGACATATACGCACGCAAAATAATTGGGATTTAGATAATTCCTAAAATTAAATATTAAAATAAGTAATAATAAATTGTCAAATTGGTTATTCTTTTGGATAAAAGACAGGAAGAAAATTGATAAAATAGACATTGCTGAAAAAATATTTAAAATACTCCAAACAATAAATACTTAAAAGTCAGAAATTAAAGTTTAGTTCTTATTGAATATTGAATCAAGAAAGAATGTTCTCTGCTTGTTGACCTGGAGATGGCGCGTCTTCCCCGTGATCCCAGGTTCGAGTCCTGACCTAGTCATGGCTGCTATTTACCCTATGTTTTGTCTGTGAGAAGTGTGAAAGAGTTCTTCCCCCTTATAAAAAGATATTGTGCAAGTCAGTGTCATCTTCATATGAACAGGAAGTCAGACTTCCGTTTTCGTGTGCTCAAGAGCCTTTACCCTCTGATGTTACGGCACAAACTCAGCTTAAAATCGTTGACTTCGTCAGAGGACTTGTCTATGGCAAATGTCATAAATAACAACAACATAAAGCAATGCCAAGAAAATATGTAAAACTGGAGACAATTTAATTTCAGAAATTACTTAAGTCCTTACTGTTTCGGTAATTATTTGCTTTGAATAGGCAAATTAATATTCAATTAAATCGTGATTTAAATAACATTTTATTTTTTAATAAAATAGATTTTATGAAAAAGAGAAATATGGCATGAAAGAGGCATAAATTTTTTCAAGGTGCAGAATTCAAGAAATATCAAGGCATTTACATAATTTAAAGGGCACCTGTGTGTTTTTCATGCCACACCGAATTGACAGTTAGTCATATTTTGATTGAATGCCTAGCTTTTGACTCCTATCACCACCACTTTTTTCACTCATCAAGTGTAACTTTCCCAGAATTGCTGGGAAGGAATTATCATCGAAACATCTTTAAATTTTTAATTGATATACACCTTTTACCAAATATTTAACTGAAACAATTTTTGTCTTGTTTTTAATTTTATCTTCGTCTGTTTTGGCTTTTTTTACTTTAGTTTTTAGGTGATGATATAATTTTATACGGCGTTTAAAAAATTAACAAAGGTTTTACCTTTTACCATAAGAATAGCGCAGTTTGGCCAAGAATGGCCCTTGGGCCAAAATACCCAAAATAACCTACCAACCAACCATAATTTAACATTTAAGCATACAAAGTAATTCTAAATAAATATTTCCAGGAAATAGTATGTCAACATGTTTATTTTTAATTGAATAGGGAAATATAGTATATTTATAACTAAAAGATTGAAAGTTGACAAATAATTGTATCTTAAAAAATTATAACTTTAAGCATAGATGTAAAAATCAGAAAATATTCTAAGCCATAACCATTCAAGTCAATTATCAAGTTTTGTAGCTCCTATTGAATACTAAGTAGTTTCCTATACAATGCTAAGCAAAATAAATAAGACTGAAAACAACTTAATTTTAGGAAATCTAAGCTTCAAATATTTTATTAATTATTTTAAATATAAAGATTAATTAAAATTAAATCATAATTAAAACTCTTTTGATTTTTTCTTTTTAGATTTTTTAGAAAAATAAATTTTTGTCAAAAAGATACATAGACTAAATAAAAATTAAATCAAAATTCAAATCTCATTTTCTTTACTTATTTTTATAATTTTTACTTTCTCGTACACATAGTATAGTAAAAGTATAGTAATCATTAAAAAATTCGAATTATTTTTCACGTATCTCTACGTTTAAGGCCTCTCTGGAAAACGCATTTTTTGAAAATGTTCATCCGTATGTTTGTAGATATTTCAAAAACTCTCTGAGTAAGATAAATGAAATGTAGTAAATAGTATTTATACAAAATTTGTAGATTTCAAATGTGGTGGATTTTCTTTCAAAAAAAGATTAGTGGAAATGTGTCTGGCTAGCTGTCCCAATAAATGTCAACGCGGCAACTACAAAACAAACAAAGAAAGCTAGACAGATAAAATTCAGTACAGAAATTCATCATCTACACTTGTCAAGTTTTGAATCAAATGCATCTATGGGTTGCCGGTCAGTACTGTTGTCAACATGTAAACCTGATAAATCAAAAGCGCAATGACTTAAATATATCATATGGAGTTTTATGACTACAAGCTTTTTTGTGCCAAATTTTTGTTTCCGTTGAGTGTTTTTGGCTTCAAATATGGTTGAGAAAGACATATCTAAAACATAAATTCGTTTATTGGATATTATTAACCATATAATAGGAATTAATCGTCAGATAACTCGCAAAAAATGACTAGATAGATCCAGTAAAAATACTAAATTTGCGTCAAAAGGAAATACTTCATTGTACGCCAATGATAGATACTATTGTACGCCAATGATAGATACTATTGTACGCCAATGATAGATACTATTGTACGCCAATGATAGATACTATTGTACGCCAATGATGTAAGATATTCTCAGGTGTGGCAAGTTTATTGTAGTTTCTTTCGTGAGAAAGTTTTGGAGAAAACACCCCTTCTTCTTCTTGTATACAGCCGACCACCCCGCCACCACTGAATCTAGCAGTACCGACAGGACGGAGAAAACACCCCTACTAATTATTATATTTTTTTATAAACACCAATGAGTAAAATAACAAAATATGGTATAAAAATAGGCATTCATTTTAATACGCCAAATTTTAAGTAATTTCGACCCATTTATGACAGAAAAATTTCTTGCAAAATTGTTATTGGTAATTTCAGGGCATAAATCGTAAAATATGATAAATTTTTGACTAAAATACTGAAATAAACTTCGTAAAACTTCCATAAAATTGCAACAATCTTCAAAACGTTGAAAATATTTCAATTCATAATTGCTGAAAGATAGTCATTAAATTCCGATTTCCGATTGAAGACTGAGTCGTCTACTACAGGAAGGAAGCAATGTCAAACGAAATACGTAAGACTAAACTGCCTTTTAATCTATCAATAGCGCAGCATGCATAATTCAATAGGAAATAAAATTACCGGACGAAAACGAAAGTATTGTTTCCTTCGAACACGACTCTGGCAAATGATGCATTCTGATTACGAAACAGACGCCGCAAGAATTCGAATACATCACCCGTTATGTGGCGGGATTGTTCTTCCAACGGCTGATTGTTTCTGGTGGAAGCGAGCGTCCTTAGAACGCTAATGGACGTCGTAACTGCAACAATGAGGGTCGTGCGCTGCGAGTCCGTCCATCTTCGGGTCTGTGGCCTTAAGCTTGAAAGAGAACTGTTTATGTTTATACGGAAATTAAGAATAATTTATCTAGGTGGAATTCCATTGTGGAAAGTTTCTTTCGACAGTTTGGTTTGAAAAAGTATCGAATGATGATGTTGGTGATAGAAAGGTTTTTGTGCGTTTTTATTTAATTTGGATTATTTCAGTTGAAATTTCATAAATGATTTTCCAACTGGTTCCTGATTTTTGTATTAGAGTTATAAATTTTATGCATTTGTATGCTCCCAATAGCAATATCTATTAATATTTCCAAAACTTAACTAGTTCTTAATTCATTAAATTTAACTTGCCTTTGAAATAGGATATCTGGACAAATTTGGAGCAGCGGGATTAGTCCCCACACAATGTTCTCGCCGACTGTCTAATAAAGGTGTTATTACCTATCATCCACCTGGCATAGAGGTAGATCTTCTTCCTCGGGTTCGAGTCCCGGTTATGGTATGGTTGTTCTTCATATGTGTTCTATTTGTGAGGTTGTGAATGCGTCCCCCTGTAAAATGATGTTATGATAGCTAAGGTGACGCATAAGGAGCTGTCGTATTCTTCTCCCAAGATGATGTTACTGAAACAAGACACGCTCTCACGGCTTAAAATCGCTGACTTCGTCAGGGAGCTTGTCTATGACAGTGTCATAAGAAACAACAGCAATAGCAGGTGTTATCACATAGAATGCTTTACATGGTATCAGCACACAATATTTACAAAATATTAATTATTAGCATGAATTTAACATTTCTATTTAGCCCATCGTGTCATCCTTGGCTAATGGTTTTGGAGATTAATCAATGGCAGGCGTTTAATGGATTCAAAAATATAATTTGTGTTTTAGATTCGTTATTCTCTACCGATTGAAACAAACATTTGACCAAAACAACACTTGTAAACACAAAATCATATATAAAATTTCATATATTTACATTATTGCAGTTTTGTGCTATCATGTTCCTGAAAGTACTGATCGACAAAAGCGGCAATAAATTTGTTGTTGAATTTGGCTCAAAATTTCCTAGGTTTCTGGATTATAGATGTAATTCTATGATAAAATTTTATCTACCTGTCTTCGTTTTGTAGTTAACATGTTAAATTATATTTTAGCAATCGAATAGACAGACTTCCTTTGAGCAGATTTATTAGTGGAGAAGTTTTTTGAGAAAATGGAAGCAATTAATTCCTTGAATGCAGCATGTGGCATTAGTTGCCGCTGCTTTCAAATCGTGGTGGTAAGAAGACTTTATTAAATACACTATATAAAACAAAAAAATTAGGAACCGAAACCAAGTATAATAATTCTGGTTGGATGATTCGATTTAGGTTTTATTCTTCAAAGAATTAAATAAAAAAGTGTTTTTGAGATTTATCTCGAAACTGGTGGCTTTGGAGGAAAAAACGATACTTGAAAATATATTTAAAAGTCATAAAATTTCATGGGGAAAAAATCGATGAAATCGAGCCAACAGCGCATGTTAAGAGACTTTTTTTTTTAATTATTTAAGATTCATGGATCATCTACTAAAAATATTCAATAAGGAGATATCTTTCTATATCAGCTATTATCATTCATTTCTATTAATGAGCTTTAAATAAGTAATTTCAAAAGCATTTCTAAGTGGCGTATAATAAATCATGTATGCCTCTTTAATCAGCCGGCTTGTCAATGGCAAGTGCCATTTGAAACAACAATAACATAAATCATGTATCTAAATGCTTTTGAGTGATTCTGCAGGATTAAGAAGTATTATGTATTTCACAGCATAAAATAGTAGTGTGGTTGTAGGAGTAAAATAATGTATATGTATGCTATCAAAGCCCTCTGGTTATTTCCCGTGACTGAGTGAATATCAACGATATCAAGATTACAATCTATACTTATAATAAAGCTCAATGTGTGTGTGTGTGTGTGTGTGTGTGTGCGCGCGCGTGTGTGTGTGTGCGTGTGTGTGTGCGTGTGTGTGTGTGCGTGTGTGTGTGCGTGTATGTGTGTGTGTGTGTTGGCGCTCTACAGGCCAGACCGTTGGACCCACAGCTACCAAATTTGGTATATGTATACCTTGGAGGTCGGGAATGTGCACCTCGGAGCCCTTTTTTCGAATTTTTAATTAGAATTTGAATTAATTAAAATTTAAGCGAAATTTCGACGTTTTTCCGCTATAACTTTCGAAAATATGATCACACAAACATGATTTTTACATCAATTTTAAGATAAAAAAGCTTTCTAACGGTATCAGTTTTTTTTAATTTATAAGGTAAACTTTTATTTTTAACAAATTTTTAAAGAAATATTTTAACCATGTTTTTTTTTGAGCACGTGACTGAATAAAATAAAATAAAACAATGACGGAAGTTCAAATAATAAAAAAAATACTATCATCGCAAATCAAGTCTAAAGAAATGATACTTTTTGCACGTGACTGGATAAAATAAAAGAAATATAATATGTGATATTTTCAAAAAAAAAAAAAAAAATGCAACGCAAAGGTTTCTATAATCGTTTGCATTATTTAAATCATTTATTTAACAAATCTTTCTTTATTTATAGTAAACCTGATTGAATTTAGACAGGATATGCATTGAAATCCCGACTTAATGGCATATTTCTATAATCGTTTGCAATATCCGTATCATTATTAATTCAATAATTTTTTTCCATTATAAAATGTGATAGTTTCTAAAAAAAAAATGCAAAGCCAAGGTTTCTATAATCCTTTGCAACATCCAAATCATTTATTCAATATATATTTTTTTTTTTCCTTTTTCGCTTTTTAAAAAAAAACATTAAATATTTTGGCAGCATCATGGAAAAAAAACATTTTTAATTTCAGGCCAATCAATGCCAGGAATTACTTCAAGGCTAATGAATATGCGACTTAATTTCAAAATTTAGAACGCATTACTCAAGACGAACCAGCTGGTCGCCAAAGGCGGCTAGTGTAAAATAAAACCATGAAAAAGAAGTTAAACCACGCTGAAGCGGCCTCCCGAAAACTTTCTTGCATACTCAATAATAGAGATGTTATATCAGAGAACGTATTGTATGCCATTGGCGTATAATAATTATGAATTATTAAGCTTTGGAATGATTTCATCGTTTATACTGAATTTATCGAGTCATCCTTGCAAGTGTTTTAGAGATTAATGTCTGGTGGGTGGTTAATAGTCTTCGAAAAATGAATTTGTCATAAGAGCATCAAATCTGCACTTAAAATGCATATTTTTCAAACTATCAAGCATGAAATTCCAAACACTGCTCAATTAACAGTATTAATAAAGAATCACAACATTTTCTAATGCCCATTATGGAGCATGTTATATCTATGAATCATTTCCACTTATCTAAATGAATATCCTAATAATAGGTAGCAAAATCATTGCTATATTCTTTAAGTTTACTCATTCTTTTCAGCACAAATACCCAGCAACAGGTTGTTGGCCTGTATTAAGAATGTCGTACAACGGTGTACAACAAAAACCGCAAAACACTTAGTTCTAATAGAAATGCCATTACGGAACAGAATAAAGTAAAGAGCATCATCTAGCAAATGAGACCGAAGTTTTTAATCATTGCCTAATTCAAATAAATATTAAAGAATCTAATTGCAGCCCAGATTTGTAAGAAAACTATAATTATTGTTACTGATGCACTTATCATAGAAATGTCGGGTGGCAGTGATTTTAAACCGAGCTTCTGAGGGGAAGGGGGGGTAAAACTTCTGAGGGTAAAGGCCCTGAGCTCCTGAGGGCAGAAATCGGACTTCTAGCTCATATGAAGTTGACACTCACTTGCACAATCCTTTTTACAAAGGGGAGTGCTCTTTCACAAACCTCACAGATAGAATACAGGATAAAGAATAACAGTGCCCAATCCTGAAATACCTAAATTACGGAGAAGATACGTTACCCACCAGGCCAGAACGTCGGCACAAAATATAGTGAAATTGGTGTGGCTGTGTTTTACAGACTTTGTCAGCCAAGTTTGAAAATTTTTGCTAAGTATAAAATTATTCCCATCGCATTGATTTAAAAAGAATAAATTACAATTGTTAGCATGCTTCAAGAATCAGGAATTTCTTACAGTCAAATTAAATAAATTCCTGATCTTTTCATGCGTTTGAATTTATCTTGCAAAACATTCCGTTCGGAGTTCTATTTCCAAAATAATACGCAAGCATTTTCTGCCACCAAAATTCTTCTTCAAAAAACTCCCAAAAAAGAATTTTGAGAGTGGCACAGATACATCTAAATCGGAATTTAACATTTTTATAACAAACCTATCAAACACTTAATTATTTGGTTATAGAATCCATCCTATTAATTCCATCGGTACAGCCAAAACTTTATCAATCTGCCTTGTCTTTGATACGCTCATAATTCCAGAAAAAGAATCATGTGTTATCAACACGCCATTTTTCTGTCCTTCAAGCCGTCAAAAATTGACATATTTATTCATAACATAGTCTAAAAAACTTCTAATTAGAATAAATTTCAATAAAAAAATTTATATTGGTATGGTCTCAAACGCATTCAAACAATGGTTGGTATAAAAAGATTATCTTGCAGAAACGCTAATAAAATCGTACTTCTATCTTTTATTATTGTTGAAAACATAATCTGCTATTAGCGAAAAACTTCGCTTTAAAATATACATCACATTTATCAAAATAACCAGTACCAAGAAGTTATAGATATTCCATCCATTCGTTCCGTTCTAGCGAGTAGTAAAAAATAAATGCAATAACTGCACTCACCATCCAGATGATCATCACCTAGCTTTACTGGATACTTTTTGACTTTATAACAAACCTGAATATATCTCTTGTTACCGAGAAAAGAACAAGGAGTACATTCTCGCGGGCACTCAATGGGCAAACCTTTGAAGTATACTCACTTCTAGTCACCAAAAAATTCCTTGTCTTTGATCCAGAAAACTGTTTTTCATATACGATTTCTAAATGTTTTTCGACGTTCACTGAAGTTTTTTTTATATTTATTAACTTTGACTCTTTGGCATTAGGAATAACAACTTTTGACGCTAAAAATCACATTTTTTTTTTTTCATTTCAATGGTAATAATAGTCCTTTGCCTCGCAGAGCTTGGAAATTGGAGGAATCATGAAAGAAAATATCTCCCCTGGCAGATCAACGACTGCTGACATTAACCTTGGGTTAGTATTGGAATTAATCTTTATGAATGACGGATCTCTCGGAAGTAGAAAAAATAATAACATGGAAGAAATGCCAAGTGCGATTAACTATACCACTGAACTTATTTGTTCGTTTTTATACCGTGTTAGCAGAATTTTCAGAAACGGTCCACATAAATTTGGATGTTGTCTTTTAACCCGTAATAACGTGTTATTTTAAGAGTTTTATTAATCATTTCGGAAAATATAACAATATCTCTCACGTTGATCATGTATAATGACAGTAAAATATGTGTCTATAAAGGGTCCAAATTATTCTAGTAAAAATATGCCAGGCTGCATTTACTAATTAAGGGACTTTAAAAAATAATAACTACACAAATTGAAAGTATCATTTTAAAAAATCATTTTTTGAATTTTTATGCAGCTACTAATATAGAGAAAAATTATTGTAATTTTGATTAATTTTTAATTAATAAAAATTCTAATTAAAAATTCAAAAAGTCATTCCTGGGTGCACATTTCAGACCTCCAAATTATACACCTGTCAAATTCGGTAGCAGTAGGCCAAACGATCTGACCTATGAAGCGCCAACACACACACAGATTGAGCTTTATTATAAGTATTAGAAGCCTTTGGTGACCAACCAATTTGACAGTATTAAGGATTGCTAAAATTTTCAATAAAATACTTTATGTAACTTGATATCTTAATGGCTTTTATTGCAAAATATTTTTAAACTTTTCTGTTAGTACCCATAAAATTTCAACTTTAAATTAGAATGGAAATGTTAAACTGCAGTTAATATAAAAACATTTTTTACCGAAATCAACCATTTCGTGTTTTAAGTATGAGAATTGAAAGCAGAGTCGTTCGGCATTGAAGTTATATGAGCATTGCAGAATAACTTCCATAATTTATATAATATCATACAAAATTATTCAACAAGAATTTCTCTGATTCATTGTAAAATTGTATTAAAAAAATAGTAATACAAATAGGGGGCTCCCCCTCCCTATTCGCTTATGCTCGCCAACCCCCAGGAATTGCTAATGCAATTCCCCTCGGATCGCTTCACAATCCAATCTTACTTCGCTCTCCCGCCATCAACTAAACCACTTTAGTATAGCAAAACATATATTCAAACAGTTTATTTTAAAAGGTGATAAAACAGAGAATGACATAAAAAAAAATGTGAAGTAAAATGTACACTCGAAAACTGAACCTTAGAAAAGTTCTTTGGAAACACAAATAACTTCTCATTTAGGACCTAAATGCATCCCCCACAGAAACAAATTTTTTTTTAATTGTGCTTTGATCACAATTTTTCAAATTTGGGAAATAGACCACAAAAATAGAATTAAAGAATTCATTTTTACAAAAAAAATGTGTTTGAAAGCTGCTATATTCAAATTCAGTAAATTCCAAAATAGGATTTAAAAAATGAAAGAAATAAAAAAATATAAGATAAAAAATACACTCGAAAACTGAACCTTTGGAACAAGTGGATCGACTTATGTATGATTCATGATAATTTTAATTCGCCCTTTCTTCTTTCTCTCTTTCAATGATTTCATTTTAAAATCGATACGGCACAACTTATACTCATTGTAAAAAAAATTGTCCGTTAATTCTTCAAATGTGCTCGCTTGAAATCTTATCAAACCGTGTGTTGATATTAACGAGTAAGGTCAAAGTGTTGCCAAACTGCGATTAACAAATTCAGTCTGATTTTGTGTCCACATAAACGTTTTATATATACAGATGGCCAATTTTTAGCACAATTCAAACACCAATTATTATGACAACATAGCTTTTAAAGTATCCGACTACGTTATATACACTGGCTATCGACCATATTGGAGATTTTTTTATTACTATTATTTATTGTATTCATAATTTTCACTGCCCAAAACAGTTTATGTTTTTTAGGAAAATGAAGGCCTGGCCTATCATCCAGGGTTACATATTTTTCAAATAAAATTTGTCTTTAAATTCAGTGTTCTCAAAACTTTAATTTTCATTAAAATTCTCTAGGGCTTACATGATATCTCAAAAACTAATGGAGGTATTTACATAAAAGTTTCAGAATGAGTTTTAAATGATATGAACAATGAAATGAACCAAAGTATTTATTATTGGTGAAACACTTTTTCATTTATAGGTGATGTTGGAAAAATTTAGTTGTGAATGTTTGGAAAAAATGCATTAATACTATATTTATACCCATAACTTCTTTGCACCTCAAACATTTTCTTATATTTTGGTTCCTTTCATTCATCATTATATTCAATAACTTGTGCAAGAAGAAAAATAGGATTGCTGCTTTGTAATTTTGTGTAGAGTGTTAACCGTTTGGGTTCAATTTCACTAAAATTTACTACAAATTTCCTTATTTCTCAAAATATATTAGATTTTAAAATAATTTGGTTACATTTATAGTATTTTGTATCATAATTGACAACACAACTGAAAACACTAGTTTTAAATAGTTTTAAAAAATTACAATTTTTCCAAAAATTTCTTTCAAACGTAGTCGGATACCTTAAACTATAAAGTATTATATTTTTTTAGAAATATTAAACTTGCTAACAGTAATTAATTTGGAATTCTGTCAGAGTAAA
>JAPMOQ010007589.1:304047-326593 GCA_026543055.1 Argiope trifasciata | reverse complement strand
ATCAATAGGAACATGTAACACTTTTATACATAATTGTTAATTATCACATATCTTTGATGACTTGCGTCTTTTTTTTCTGCTTTTGATATTTTATCATTAAATTAATACTTTTGCCAAGAGTCAATATTATATGTGATTTATGGCACAGAATAGTAGAATTTCGTTTTTGGAACATTAAAATATACCAACCAAATCAACTGCATACTTAACTCATTTATTATAAAGAATAACTATACTAGAAAACAGCAAAATGGTGTCTCCAAAACTTTCTTGTAGATTCTACTAAATTTGTCATGCCAGAGGACACCTTGTATAGCATTGGCTTACAATAATTACGAAATACGAATCTATGGCATAAATTTAGCATTTTTACCAAATATGTCGCGTCATCCTTGGCGAGTTATTTGATGATTAATCCCTGACATGCGATTAATAGTACCCGAAAATCAGATTTGTGTTTTACACGTTTTTCTCAATCAATTGGACAAAACTTTGACACAATTCACTTGCAGTCAACAAAACCTCATACCAAAACTAATATATTTAAGTTGAAGCATTTTTGAAATATCGCCTTTATATACAGACTCTTAGACAGACAATCAGTTGTTGCTTTTGGCTCGAGTTTTGAGAGGTTAAATTTTAACAATATTGCAGCTTTCGGCAAAAGAATAGAAAGACTATCAATGTAAACTCATAACAAAGTAACGAAACTACTACGAAATACA
Source organism: Argiope trifasciata (assembly GCA_026543055.1). NCBI lineage: Eukaryota > Metazoa > Arthropoda > Arachnida > Araneae > Araneidae > Argiope > Argiope trifasciata. The sequence goes on along the minus strand of JAPMOQ010007589.1, from coordinate 325,868 downwards.
CCAAATTGCATCAAAAAAATTGTTAGAAATACATGCTTTTAAATATTTTTCTCCAATCAATACTATTTTTAACCAATGGTTAGTTTTAACAATAGTGTTTTCTGACGTTCAATGCTGTTGTTAATTATTGCATTCGTACTAATATTACTTAAATACCTTCACCAGCATTTATTTAGACTCTATGTGCACGTTTATAGTATGAAGAAATAAATATTTATAATCGATCACAAAGATAATATTCTGTATTATCTTTTTTTTTAAAAAAAGAAAAAATATAAGAATTCATTCTAGAAATTATTTCTGGCTTAGAGCTTATATTAATAATCGTAACTAAAATGCGGGAATGATCTCTTCAAAACATTATAGCATATACTCTACTAAAAGTGTTATCCTAAAGGATACCTTGAATAGCAATGGACTGCAATAATTGAGAAATACTGAATTTTGGCATGAATTTTGCATTTTTAATAAATCTATCTTGTAATCCTTGGTGAGATATTTGGCGATTAATCACTGGCATTCGGTCAATAGTATCCGAAAATAGAATTTTTGTTTTAGCTGCATTTTTACCAACCAACTAGAACAAAATTTTGACATAAAATTACGCATGTAGGCACAAAATCCCATACCAAATTTGATTAATTTAAGTCATTCGACTTGTTTATATATTTGTTTTATATGTTTCTAAAAGTACAGATCAACAGATGGTCAATCCGTTGTTGAATTTGGCTCAAAGTTTGATAGTTGTCTAGACTATATATGTTAAATCTGTAAACCGAATTTTATCTATCACCTTTCTTGGTTCTGTAGTTTTCATGTTCACTTGTATTAAACAGTCGGATAAACAAACTTCCTCAAACCAGATTTTATACAAAATCTGATAAAACTATGCAAATATGGTATATAACTATATACCAAATGGTATAAAGACTGTAGGTCAAATTTGAGTCGTTTAACTCAAAGCATTTTTGAGTTATAGCCAAACAGATAGATATATGTTAGAAAAATGTGTTTTTTGAAATCAAGGAGGTCTAAAATGTGGAAATTCGTCAAGATCTAACGTTCAAATTTTATTGACGATTATTATAATCTCTCTATACTAAGTAAGTATATAAAAAAGTAGAAAACCCTGAAAACCGCGTTACTATAGAGAATAGAATATTTTAACTTCATAAGATTTATTTTACTATTCATTTAAACATCTAGTTACAAATCTTGTGTTGATGTCAAGATTACGATTATATTATCTGATCCAAGTGGAACATAAATGTATATAAATCATTGTCACATCTTCAGACTTCATTGTGTATTCAAATTGCCATGATCTAGAGATCTGGAGTATGATGGATTTTTCTAAAGACATTTGGTATTTTTTTTTCATCATGAAACACTTTAGAAATGTCTTATTTGTGATACAGACATATAAAATTCAATAAGTGATAGAATTAGATGACGGTATGAATGTATAACAGCAAATATATGTAATGGAAACATTTTTGTATGCATAGAATGCGCTCGCTTTTCCTCAAGTGCTTGTATTAATTTAACAATAACCCATTCTTTCTTGTTCATTTATTTTTGCTTACGTTTTGTGGCATTTATTTCAGCATTCGCATTCGCACTCCTGAATCAGTTGTCATATGAAGGTCATGCATGTTTTTCCGGCAACATCGAGCGATCCAAACTCGTATACATTTGAATAAAATTTTATGTTGTTTTCATATGAAATGATTAAATAAATCCGCATTCATTGAAAAATTTAATATTTTTAAACAGCAATGTAGATAAGCAATGAATAAATAAAACCTGAAAAATATTACTATATATCTATAACAAAAAAAAAGTACACAACAATGAATTTGAAAGATACAGAAAAATGACTAAATACATGAAATACAACATAGCAAGTGATGATAAATGCTAGACTGAACTTCTTGAGCACAAGAAACTGGATGAATGAGCATAGTAATATACAGTATGAATGCACTCAAGAGTTAAAAATATTGAGAGGGGGATGAAAAGCATGTTATGGATAAAGTACGAGCTGTATTAACCCTTTCGCGCCTACTGGCACATATACGTGCCAGCAAGAAACACGCTCACTTCCCAGCCGACACACCGGCGTGACAGAGCCTTTTCTCGTTCACCCCCGGCCGTCACACATTTGTGCCAGTGTCTTAGAACGTTTTAAAAAATATAATTTTCGGCACAAGATGGCATTGTATGTCCATATGGTTTCAGATACATGTAGATCTGACCTTCTACTCGGAATGAGAGAAGCATGACTCACACATTCGTGGTTTTCGATTATATAAACATAGGGGGAAATAAATGCTTCCGAATGGAATGCTTTATGACGGCTCTTTAAATTTGCACGTGGTATTTGTTTATAGTAAATAGGGAGTTTTATTTTCGCTAGAGCGTTGGTTATTTCGGTTTGCAGTCCAGTTTTTAGTGGATAATTAGATTTTGTAGACGTGAATTCTTTTTGTTTTTACCGCTGCAATGGCGAAACGTCGTTAAAGTAAGTATTGAAAATAAAATGTGTAAAATATATATTTAAACAAGAAATGACTTAAGTAAATAAAATATGTATAAATGTATAAAAAAAGCATATGCCGTTCAAATTCTATACAGAGCATTATTAAACAATGCGTTGATACTTCGGTAAATTCATGGATTTAGGCTCAACAGCAAAAAATCCTTCGGCCTTGGAGAGACACTCGCAAAAGAAACTGCCGATCTCAGCGATAAGCGCGCGTTAGCGATTCCCGTCGCGAAATTAAATGGTGACCTAAGAGATAATAGAGTTACTCTAATTGAAGCAGCTCTCCCTGATCAATTAGGAATCTAATCATGTTTATGATTCTACTTTTGGAAGAAGGATTTCTAAGGACTCTTTTGTACCACAGACTTTTTAGCGATGATGAGGGTTTTCTTAGGTGCCATGAAAGAGTAAAAGGGCAAGAAGTCGCAAAGTGAATGGGATCGCCGATTTCTCCACAAGAGCAGTAATCATTTGCTGATAGATGGAAGCGATGAAGAAAAGACGGGAAAGGGCCATGCCCTGTAACAAACAGGATTTCTTCACGAGTCCAGGAGAGTGGTTGCAATTTTACTGTTTTGATGACTTACTATATATATATATATAATAATTGCAATAAATTGTCTAAAGTAAACCAAACGGGAGTGATCTCCCCAAAACTTTCTCGCATGTTCTGTAATAAACTAGTCATGCCAAAGGACACCTTACATGGTATTGTCATAATAATTATGAAGTGCTAATTTTTGAAGTGAATTCATCCTTTTTATTGAATTTATTGTGCCATTATTGGCGAGTTTATAAACAATTAAACCATGACATTCATCAACAGTATCCAAAAATTGGTTGTTGGTTTTAGATATGCTTTTCTTAACCGATTGAAACAAACATTTAATGTTAAACTCCAATTCTAATCACAAAATTCTATATAGGGACATGTTTAAGTCATTGCATTTTATAACTATCCCGTTTACATGTTTTTGTTACTTATGTTGTTGCTATTTATATCAGTTTTCAAGCCCGCTGAAAGATCTATCAATGATTTAAGTTGAATAAACGTCTCTTGATTTTTTCAGTAACGCCAATTAAGTCTAAGAGTATGACTTAGCCATTTCATATGTCATATTCACTTGTACAACCCATTTTTACAAGAGGGGGGAGGCACAAGCATACACCTCACAGATAGAACAATCATGCCCGAACCGTGACTCGAACCCTGAAAGCTCAGATAACGGTGAAGACGTGCTTTCCCTATACCAGGATGCCGACTTACGTGCTTCTGAAAGTGTAGGCGACAGATATTTACCCCGGCATTGGATTCGGGTCAAAATCTGACAGTTGTCTGCACTGTTGATCAGGGTACTATATTTTATTTATTCAGCACTCTTCATTTTGTAGTTATGTTAATTTTCAAACTGCCAGACTTCATCAGAACAGATTTTACTGAAAATTTGACAGAAATCTGTCGTAGGGCCTTTATTGGGGAAGGTTATAAATGGAAGTCATATATAAAAGACTTTGAACTCATAAATAAAAAAAGAGTTTTATAATTGTATTTTTAATTATTTTCCTACTAGGATTCGCGTGTGCGTAAAACATTTATCTGCGCATGTGCGAAAACTTCAAACTGCGCATAAACAAGTAAATAGAACTGTGGAATGCATATGCGATACGTTATTTTGTTTACTTCTAATTTTAAACATCAATTCAAAACTCATTATCCCCCCCCCACCTAAAAAAAGGAAACCCATCCTTGGACGGAGCACAATAAACACCAAAGCGCTTCATTTGTTGCGCAATAATGAAAATGCAGAATTTTGATAGGGATTTCTTTACATACGTCGATTTAGATATCTTTTAAAAGAACGAGTTAGATCGACAAATTTTTGGAATGTGGGAATTTGTCGATTTCAGCAATTTTATAGAGCTTATGTTACATTAGTTAAATAAAAAAAGGGTTTAGATGGATAAGCAAATAAGAAAACGTTTTAGAATGAAATTAATATGGGTTAAATCACGATGAAACTTTGGGATTGATTAGGATTTAGAATATTATTTTTATTATAATCATACATATAAACATTTGGATATTTTTAAGTTAATCTAATTGATAATAAACTTTCTAAAAGTATTTTTGAAACAAAATATACAGTGCTACCATATTATGCCAGAACAGACATGTTTAAGAATTGATTTTCTCTATTTTGACGAGTTCCAAAAGTTTTTAAGGTTTGAATTTCACCCAAAAAAATCCTTCTTTTTCCAATTTAACTGCTTAGTGAATCAAATTTCACGAGCAAAAATGCTCTTACTATGGCAGCTCATGATATTTTTCAGGTAAAAGAGGTCAAAAGCACCTATGAAGAATAAGAAAATAATATGTTATTTGATAATTATTACGAAATGTCTTACGAGCATACTTTCTTTAAAAATTCTTAAAAAATTTAATTTAGAAGCTATTTAAAACTCTATAAAGACAAAAATTTTAACATAATAATATGTTAAAATTTTTGCCTGCCTATGTTTATCACTTGCACAATTGTAATTAGAACTGCCAAACTTATGCAACTTGGGTAACGGGAGTCCAATAAAAAATAGTACTCCGAGTTATTAAAAATAAATTAAATCTGTAATGTTTCTACTTTAATACCTTCAGAGTCTATTATTGAGTAAAATAATTTTTATTCGATTTTGAAATAGAAAAAAAAAATAGGTTTTTGAAGGAAAACAAATTTATTCCCCTATAAATGCCTTTTCTTTAATTTTAACATGTTTTTACAATAATATTTTTCATTACCTTAAGTATTGTATATTTATTGTAAGGTTACTAAAGGATTTCTATGGATATGTCTTATTATAATGGCTAAATAATTAAAAATACATTTAAAAAAGAAAGTAAAGATATACGAGTGAAACCTGAAATATTATTCACTCTGGTGTTTTGGTCTAGAGAATCGTATCTCTTTGAAATTTTTGGCTTGGTGAAAAATTTATTTTTTTAACCCTGATAAATTCTTTATGAAAATGTGTAATAAAAATAGTATATAAATTCTCTCATCACGCAAAATAAAAATATAAACGACAATCGGTTATTGACCCAGAAAATAACTTATACAAATCTTATTTCAAATCCTACAGTGTATTAATTCAAGTTATTTGAAGATTTTTTAGTTGTATCAAATCTTCTTGCTTAGTTGCTTTTATTGTTGTTGTTGCTGCTATATTTTAAGATTGTAAGCTAAAAATGGTAGTCGCGCATATTATCATGAGCTTTGGTACCGCACCCAATGAAAATATAAAATTTATTTATCAATGATCACATGATCTTCGCTAGGGTTTAAATTAATATGAATAAATTAATGCATTAGTTTCCAAATATTGAAAAAAATAATAATAAATAGCATACTGAAGAAATATATCCGCAATTGTGAATAATCCTTAATGTGACATGCTCAAAACAGTGATTTTAAACCTTTTTTTGTCGAGACAAATTTTTAAGGGTTCCAAAATTCGAAGACACACAAAGGAAAAAAAAGTTTAAAAGTTGTTTATTTACCGGTGTAGAATAGTTTATGATGATAATTTTGAATGTAAAATAAAATAATATAGTATGTACTACAAAGACAACAATATATTTGATAAAGGATGAATTACAAGGTAATAATAAAAATACTTTTAATGAGAAATTTGAGCTCGATGTTTTTTGATAATTTCATTTATATTTGGTTGTAAAAATGACAATGCTACTTTCGCCTCACCGTCTACATTGAACAGATTCGATCTTTTTTTATATAAAAAAAGTGTTTGTTAATACTGAAAATTCTAATTCACAGAAATAGGATGTAGAAAACTGTAATAATATTTTTAAAGCATTTTTTGTCTATGATGGGATAATGTTAATCCTAAATGAATTAATTGGTTAGTCCAAATATCTTAAAATTACATCTCGATTATTAGAAATTGAAACTTGTTCTTCTTCTGTTAACTGTAGTAAAAACAACATTTTTCTCTTACAGTGTACTTTTCTTTAATTTACTCAAATTTCTCTCTTAAATTAAAAAAAAAATACATTATAATTTTTATGATATATATTTCTAAAATTTGGCGGCACACAAAAATACCGTGCACATTGATAGAGAATAACTGATTTACAATAATAAAATTTAAAAGCGTTTTAAAAAAATACTAGAAACAATATTTAACTTGAAAATATAGTTTTTAATTTCAATTAAAATGTTATTAATACCTTTCTTTTTTCCTTTTTTGCTGTTTTATATGTCCTATCTTTTTTTTTGGTAGTATTTTACAATTTCCATACGGAATTATAGTAAATGTTTACACATTGATAATGGCAAAACATAAGTCTTTCTAAATAGGATTACAAGCTTGTTCTGTCTTTATTCACATGATTTTAAAATAATATTAATTTTTTTCAGCACGTGTCCATTTTGGATAGCAAGGCTCTTGTGTGCAGGAATCGTTGAAAAAAAAAAAGATATCAAATAGGAGACGAGACTTTTAAAAATTTCGAAACTAAGATGACATTTTATTAAGATAATACAAAAAATTTAAAAAATTACTGATACTAAAGAATTTAAATAGATTCGCGAAGCTCATAAGGAACAAGCAGCCAAGCTAAGATTGTGAAAAATTGCAAATTCATTTTCAAAAGCTTCGATAAAAAGGATTTATCTCATGTATATTTATGAAATGAATTTCCATTTAACATAGTCAGAAATCGAGACGTTTTGCAACAATCGCGTGGACAACAATGCTTAGGATTTTCCCGTAAGGATCTTTCGGTGATACTCAGTTTAATAAACAGATGTGAGAAAAAAAAAATCCAAGTTCAGTCTTACCTGTTGCAAAAATTTTAATCCTCGGACCGGAACACGCGGCTGGAACAATTGCACATGCAGCATGCTTGCATACGGTTAATATCGTCTGAAAAGAATCCTTCTCAGTGGTATGCGAGCATGCAAATCTGGCAACTCGTAAATTACAGATGACTTCGAGTCTGTGGCGTGCGAGCGTGCCGAGCCGAAAATGAGTCGAACGCAGTGGGCACGACAGAAAGTGAAAACGATCTGGAAAAAAAAAATAATAACAATCGAAGCGAAGTGAAAAAAATAATAAATAAATGATGGCGGTCGCGTACCACGTGATGCAACGGTGTTCCAGAGCATCGGGTTGTGTCATGGTTCCGGATGGAGGAAATTGGATTTGGAGGGAAGGCCGAGAGCTGACTGTTCTCTGGCGGGTCTTTCAGAACGGTACGTGACAGTGAAAAAAACAGGGATCTCGAATTTTGATTTCATCAATTTCCAAAGGAAATTCATTTGCATTGGAATGAATTAAGGCAGTTATTTGTTAATTCTACGCATCAACTAATTCAAAAAAACAATGAAGGCCGTTCTAAAATTATTGTGTTTGAAGCCAATGGCGGATTTAAGTATTTCGCACTCATGACAAAGCACATTATGAGGCTCCTCTTTTAAATAAGATGGATCAACTTAGTTTCCCATTTCAGCTCATTTTAATTTGTTAATGACTTATTTTAGATTAATATATTTTTATTTTATTGATTTGTTTTTGTTTTTATTTATAAACTAGCCGCCTTTAACCAACAGCCAGCTCACCAATTTTAATTCTCTTTACAGTTTTCAATAAAATATTTTATGTAACGTACTTTAATAGCTTCTTCATCAAGATAATTTAAAGCTCAAATTTTGATAATCATATAATTCGTTCATGCTATTATAAAGACGTTCAGCCATAATGTACAATGTTTCTCTCCATTTTTCTATAAATTAAAGTGAAAAAGATTAAACTGCAATTAATATTTTTTTTAAAAAAATTTTACTGAAACCAAACATTTTAATTACTGAAGTATGAGTGTTCAGCAGACAACAGTGTTATTCGACTTTTAAGTCTTATGTGCACTATAGAGTAATTTATGTAATATCTCAAGAAATTAATAAAAATTTACTCAGATTCATTATAAAATTCAAGTTTTAGTTTTACTTTCAAAAGGATATAAATGGCGTGAATAACAATATTTTATTTCGTTTTGGTCTATAGATATACTTGTAGGAAGTTTAGAATAGAATAGTTTAAAATAATAAACACTTTCATAATCTTAAGACAATCAGCATTATGAAAACCTAGGCGCTAATTGCAGTATCATTTTTGAGATTATCTGAAAAATAATCTAAAATTGTCTGTTTTTAATTGAGCATTGATATTCAAATATTCACAAATCAGTCAATTTTAGTGACGGATTTAATTGATTACAATTCAATTCTTTTTTTTAAATATTAGTGCCCTAAAAATATTTTGTTAAATATAATTCAGAGGGTCTAGATAAACCTAAACATTTGTAATTTATTAGAGCATTTATTGACTCCCAAAAATTATAATTATTTACTTCATATAGACCATTTTAACACATGTATTTCTATTATTAGTGATTTTCAAATTAGCCGTTCTGGCTTGAATTTCAATGATATACAGTGGAAGCTCCTTATTCGCGCTTCCTTCATTCGCGTTTTCACTATTCGCGGATTCGGAGACCCAATTCCTAAATTCACGGCTAAAACTTTCTTTATTCGTGGATCTAATAAGTACATACATAATAATAAAAGGATTCCAATAGGTATCCAATCCAATATCCTTTGTAAATGCCGTCAAATGGACTAATAAAAAAGTAAAATAGATCTTATTACAACTTTGCTTAAAATGTTAAATACAAACTGCAAACATAGCCGGAATCGCGAATGGAATAGGACGAGATGGGTTCGAACAGATAGAATCAAGTAATATTCAGGAATTGCTTGAATCGCAAGATGAAGATTTGACTGAAACCGACTTGGAGAAAATGTTAAATTCACAGCCCAATGAAGAAGAGGCTTCAACAAGCACTGGAAACGTGGCATTTAATTTGAAAACTCTTAGTGAAGGTTTAAGAATGGCAAATGAGCTTTGCGATTTCTTCATGAACATTGATCCATCTATGGAACGAAGTCTTATTTTTAAGAGGCGAATTGCTAATGCGACTGCTGCGTATCAGTCTTAATTGAAGGAGCTTTTAAAAACTGCCAAGCAAGACAAAATTACAAAATTCTTCAAACCATTGCCTAAGCCTTAAGATAATTAATCAAAGTGTTCAAAAACTTCAATTAAATTGATTTTTTATATCTTTTTTTTTTATTTTGTCACCTTGGAACGTATCCATTATAATCCCATTTAAATTACCATTCCGTATTCATGGTTTCTGTATTCGCGGCAAATTTTTGGAACATATACCCCGCGAATAACGAGCTTTTATTGTATATTATAAAATATCTGTCTTAAATAAAGTTGATTTATTGAATTAATAATGTATATATTGTAGATCATAAAAACCTTTTTTGCATTTTTTAAATATATTTTATATTTCTTTCATTTTACAGTCTCGTGCTGAATATTACATTTTTTTTATTTAATTTCCAATAACAGTTAACTTAATTTTTTAATCTGAGCATTTATGAATGTGATAGCAACACGTTGATAAAAACTAATTTTTTTTCCCATGCGCGCATAACGTGCTTTGCTAGTTAAAGTTATTTTTTATTTTGGGCGAAATGAATTGTTGGAAAATATGATGAAAATATTTTTTCTTAATTCCTCAAAAATAGAAACTTAATTTGTAGTCCAAAACATTGGTATTGTTATAAAGATAATTTTTGGAAGTTTAATTTGAAGTAAAAATCAAATTTACTGAAACTCAACTTTACTTATATTGAAATATTGTCGAAAATTATCACAAAAAAGGCTGAAATTTCATCTAATTTTTTATTAACAAAAATTCTACTTAAAAATTCCAAAAAAAAATCACTCCGAGGTGCACATTTCCGATCGACAACGTATAAATGTGCGAAATTTAGTATCATATTGCAAAGATTGAACGTATGCCTTTCGAAATTTGGTAGCTGTAGAGGGCCAACATGTAAACACACATTGAACTTTATTATAAGTATAGTTTCTGACTTCAAACTTTCCGACATCCAAGTTTGTGCATAATGTTAATGAAGCAGATGTACGATTTTGTAAATATTCCAATAACTAGGTGAAAATAATGATATATAGCAACTTGACCAAATATAATATAGTAATTAATATGATTCTGATATTTTATATTTCATAAAATTTGTATTTTAAACAAACATTTATACGGCAAACAGGAAAAAAAATTTCTATTTTTTTAAAAGGCATTCTCTTAGCCTAGTAGTGAAAACCCGTCAGCGTTTAAACCATTTTTTGTGCTTTAAAATATCTAAAACCCTTTAAATGTGTAAAGAATAGGTATATGAAAAACTTTATTCTTATAGAAACAACATAACTTAAAATTCCAGCTAGAATAATAAATCTCTATGTCGGTTGGCAAAATTGGTTGACCTGCTTCATTTAACAGATGCTCAAATGTCTCAAATAGTCGGCATAGTCTAGAAATTTGATTTCCTATCCCAAATTGTAATCAAAATATCCCTAATTCGCATATGCTTCATAAATGAATAATTCATATTTAGTGTTTTATTAATATTTTAAATAAATCGTTTGCCTTCAGAAATATTGCTCTGATAGTAGAATCATGAATTAGGAGTTGCATTTGGGTTTCTACAGTAAGGATAAGACTTTTTCAAAGCCTGTGACGCAGGTAATAGAGACGGGGACATAGTCAGATGAATTCAATTTTCCCAGAGCCCATTGAACACCCATATGCAGTTCAAGGCATAAAAAATCTATCAAAAAATATTTATGTTATTTATCAATAATATGATCAGTAAATAAGTTTTGCATAAAACATTTAGGTATTCTGTATTAACCTGGATAATCCCGAATTTCGATTTTTTGCCCCTGAATTGCTCCCGAATTATTCTAATTTTTTATTAATGGTGAAATGGAAAAGGAATATCAAGCAAGATTCAAGCTTTTCTGAAATCTTCTGAAAGAATTCCTTTTCATGACTTCTAATATACAAGTAATAGAGTCATTCTTTCGAAAACAATGTAAATGATTAACCTAATTAAAAGATAAAAATATATAGGTAGGAATAAAAGTAATTCATTTTTCTTCGTCTCTTTTCACTTTTTAAAAACTGTGTAGTGATTAATCTATAAAATCAATATTGAAACGTTTTATTAATATACCTTTTGATTTCTTTCACTTTATTTCATCATTTATCTATACAACTTTATCACATTTTTAACACCCATGATGGCGCAATGTTCCGTATTGAAGTTTAGAATATATGTTCTCTTAAATATAATTTTTATTTACTGGCCTATCGAAAAATATTTTAATGTGGAGAATAATAATATTTTTATATAATATGATCTTTAATACAGCCACCAGACTAGCTGCCAGTCTTTAACAAATATTTTACAAAATATTTTCTTCTCTGCACAAAATATTTTATGCATTAAATTGTCACCATGCTTAGTTTTTGCTTTTTACATTCTCATATACATAGTATAAAGAAAGTATAATGGTAATCAAAAAAGTTCGAATATCCGAATCGTGTCATTTTAACGAATATCCAAGTTTTAGACCTCTTTGAATTCAAAAAAGACATTTCTGGACAATGTCCGTCTGTCTGCTATCTGTGACAACGTTTTGACCTAGACTGTTGAAATTAAATAGAAGGTCTTTATACCAAAATGGCAGATTTCTATCAAATTTTGAGCAAAATCTGTTCAGTGTAAGTATGTCTGTCTAGCTGTAGAAATATAAGTTAATATGATAATAACAAAACGAATTTGATAGATAAAATTCCGTATACAGATTCAACATCTGTAGTATATACACTTGTCAAATTTTAAGCCATACGTATTGACGTATGTCCTTTCAAGAACTTCGCTCACATTAAACGTGATAATTAAAAAAACACAATGATTCAAATATATAAAATTTTGTAAAGTAATTTGAGACTACAAATACAATTTTATATCAGATTTTAGTTTCAACTGGTTGAGAAAAGCATATCTTAAAACATAAATTCGATTTTCGGATACTATTAACGTATGGCAGGGATTAATCGCCAAATGACTCGCCAATAATCAATAAAAGGGATATATTTGTGCAAAATGTTAATATTTCGTAACTAATGCATGACAATACCATGTAAGGTGTTCTAATTTTGAGTCGTGTCAGTGTTTACACAAAAAGGGGGTGCAGTAGCTTCTGAGGGTAAAGACCCCTGAGCACCCAGAAGGCAGAAGTCTGACTTGTAGCTCACACACACGACACAACACTTTTTAGGGAGCGGTCTAACTTATTCATCCATCCACAAGTCAGAATTTAGATCCAAATCAGAGACCGACTGATCCCTGATTCAGTACCCCCAGAGGTATCGTTTTGTTATGGGAACTTGGAGGACTTTGCAGTCTCGACATATTTAACGTGCCCCAACTGCCATTAGCCAACACAGCGGTCTTCGGCCGAGACGAGGACAGAACCCGCTACGAGACTGACGCTGCACCAACCAGGCTACCGCGGCCTCAAGGTGTTCTTTGTAATGACAAATTTATAAGAGAGTATGTAAGATAGGAGACCACATATTTAAGATAATGTGTTTTATAGAGATCATTCCCGCTGGTGTTTTTTTTTTCTGTGTTAGAAAATAGTGCCATTTTTCTTTTCTCTTTTGTAAATGAAAAATATTTTTTTAAATTTATTTATAGAATAAAGTACATGTCACTGACTTTACCTTGATGCTGAATTTTTGTAAGTGATTATATATGAGCTCTTTAATTTTTGATATTTTGTGTTGCTAATATAACAGATAATAGGTAAAATTAAACTCTTGAAGTAACCTTCATGTGTAGAGAAATAAGCACAAACTCAAACAGTAAGATGAATTCAAAATTTATTTTTAAATATTTCTATCATTGGTTTTTAGTATAATTGCTTAGAATCTCCGTTAAATATATCATTGTGGCTTCATTAGATTATAAAATAAGGTATTAAAATTCTAATCATTGAGTAAGATCACCTACCGAGGTAAGTTGGTAGTTCTAAAATATTTAAAAGTTATCAGAATAGAATTTTAAATACTTCAATCCTTAACGCATATATATAAGTTCTAACAATTTTAATTTAATTCTTTAAAGGCCTACTGTCGTATTTCCTTTTTGTTCTCGTATGTGTAGTATAGGAAAGTATAGTAATCATCAAAAAATTCAAACTGGAGATTTTGACAAATGTCCACTTTAAATCACCCTGAATTTGAATAATACATGATTGGGAAGTGTCATTTGTCTGTCTATATGTGTGTTTGGCAGCGATAAAAATATCTCAAAAATGTTTTGAATCAGACTTTTGAAATTTGATATATGACCTTTACATCAAATTTGCAGATTTCTTTTAAATATTTGGAAAAAAAATCTATTCAAAGAAAATTTGTTTACCTGATTGTTCGAATATGTTAACGCAATAACTATAAATCGAAGTAAATTAGGACGAAGACAGGAACCACCTGCCCCTTCTGATCAGTTCCCAAGCTGTCTCAAGTACTTGCCTAGTTTACATGGCTGGAAATCCATGGCTGATGTCATTTTTTCAAAAAATAGTGTCTAGAGTCTGTCTATTCATGTATTTAAAGTTCTTTTAATTATTTAGTAATATGAAAATATTATTTAAATTTTATATTTGTATTTTTAACATTTTATATGTACGTTTCTTAAAAATTTTATTTGACAATTAGAGCAATAGCAATTTTGAAAAGCCCTCTGCCGATGGAACACACTCCCAACCAACCAAGAGGTCATAGGTAGTTGCCTATTCTGCCTAGTTGAAAATCCACCACTGAAGCCATCCTGAAGCAACAGTTGTAACTGGAATTGCCATGATTCGCTCAAGCGCGTAACCTGTCAATGCATTTTATTAAATGGGTCGTTTGGGTAAGGTTAAAAGGGCATCATAAAACAAGCACGTTTGTATTTTATTCACAGTGCGTGATACTTTAATCGTTAAATTGATTATTTATCGAATCATACCGAATGGATGGATGTGAGCACAGAAGAGAGTTTGGAAGCAAAAAGTATTTATTAAGAAACTGCAGGAATTTTAACTATATTATCAGTAAGAGGCATATATTTTTAATTTCAACCCTAGAAGATATGAAATTTGTAGCATACCAAATTAAATTCCATATATAAATAATTTTATATATAATATAATTATAATATAATTTCATATTAAATAATTAATATATTATAATATAAGAAAATATGTAAATGTTGAATTGATAATTCACCAGATAAAAGCGTCATACTTCCTTTCCCTCACATATTTCCACCTTCGCTCAATTATTAAATAATACTCATTTAATAATGAATATTGTAAAGAAACATTCTTTTTTAAAATTTATTAATTAACAATAATTAATCATTTATAAAAAAAATTCTGAATATAAAAAAGTTCCCAAGTATCCTTTTTTTTTCACTTTCTTGTATAGATGGTATAAAGTATAGTAATGATTAAAGAATGCGAACTTCAGATTAAGACGAATCTCCACGTTTTAGATTTCACTGAATTCCGTAAAAGACGTTTAAAAAAGTCCGCCTGTCTGTTTGTGACAAAGCTAACTCAAAATCACTTTGAGCAAGACAGAATTTGATTTAAACTGTTAAAACAAAGTTTGCAAATTTCTATCAAATTTTAAGTAAAATCTGTTCTGAGGAAGTTTTTCTAACCAGGTGTTCGAAAAAGCTAATAGGATGACTCTAAAGCGAAGAGATCTAGATAAATAAAATTCGCTAGGCGGGTTCAACATACATAGTGTAGACACAGTTAGCTGATTTGTCGGTTGGTTTGTACTTTCAGAAACATTTAAACGAAATAATCCAAAAATACAAAGACACACATACATATATATATGTGTGTGTGTGTGTGTGTGTGTGTGTGTGTGTGTGTGTGTGTGTGTGTGTGTGTGTGTGTGTGTGTGTGTGTGTGTATATAATGTGATTTTATGACTACAAGTGAAGTTTTGTATCAAATCAGAGTTTCAATCGATTGGTACAGACGCTTGTAGAACACTTGATTTTCGAATACTATTCGCATTTGTCTGTGATTATTGTAACACTCCAAGGATGGCACCCTATAGATTCTGTAAAAATAGTAAATTCTTGCCAAAAGTCAATATTTCGAAACTACTACAAGTCAGTGTAATGCAAGGACTCTCCTGGCAAAACAAGTTTTTTAATAGAATATGCGAAGAAGTTCGAGGGAGATAACTCCGGCTGCCTTGAAAAGAGACTTCTAATGAGATGAAATGAATGTTTTATAAATTTTAAGCGCTTCTGTTAAAGTAACAAAAATCGGAACCAAAACGTATTAGCAAAATGAAAAAATTATAATCAGTGAACAAAGACGAAATTCGAGAGTAAAATGAAAACAAGTAATATAAAAAAAAAATATTCCCTTCCTACTTAGGTCAACAACGAAAAAAAAATTTACTGTAACATATTTTTAGAATTATGATTATTTGTCTATGAATACGATAACATAATTACGTTTTGAGATGGAGAAATTTCTCATATGATCTTTATACTAAAATTTGTTAAATTCTGAAAGAAATCCAATTCTGTTCAGATGCATATGAAAACATTTATTTCATAGCGTAAATATCGAATTAGGTGTATTTTTAACATTTAAATCAGAGATCTGTAGGAAATTTCGGACAAAATAATTATAAGGATTTACCAATGCAATGACTAAAAAAAAAGAGTGACTTCTCTAGTTAAAAGTTGGTGTTTGATCTTGCGATTAAAAGTGTAGTTTAGTATCGAATTCTGATTTCAATCAGTAAAAAAAAGGCACTAAAATGCATATTCGGCTTATCTTCACTATGTTGAAAAGAACAAGATGCTTTTTTGAGAGATTAAAAAAAAAAAAAAAATCATGAGAACTTCGTATGTTCATAGTCTTGATCGAGGTTCCTACTTTCTATTCGGAAGAAAATACTTTTGTTTGAAAATTTGTTCAGATATTTCATAGAAATCACTCTCTCTAGTTTTAATAATCATAGTAGTCATATTGACAAAGAAACTAACAGATATCCCATCGATAAACTTCTTTTAATATATAATATTGTTACAAACCTGTAATATTGCTTCCCAGTATGAATAGTGTCATCGTAAGAAAGAACGTTTTACGATCAGCCCTGTGGTAGCTAATCAGATGTCGCGTTAGTAATCTCAGAGCTTGCGGCAAACTTGGCGACCATTTGGCGATTTTGGCATCCAAATAGAAATAGAAAATTTTAATTATTGAATTAATATTTGAAAAAAACTGTATTGGCGTCAAGCATCATAATGAATTCATCATAATCATCAAACATCATAATCAACATTGTAAAAACTTTTTCACGTATTTTCTAATAACTATATTTGTCTATTATTACTTGCAAATCATTAGCAAACAATAGTTACAAAAAATTCTACTAGCATCAGAAATTTTGTGATTTTGCTGGCGATAAATGTTGAGATGTGATTAACACACAAATGCTAGAAAATTGGACATGCATTTTAGAGACTTTTTTCCGACTGTTTAAACCCAAATAATGGCCCAGAGTTACAACTGTAGTCTCAAAATAATATACCTGATTTCATATATTTAAATCATTGAATATTTGAATCATGGTGTTTACATGTTTGTGAAAGTGTAGACCAATAGACAATCAATCCCTTTGGTTTCAAATACATATGCATACACTTTAAATGTTAAATATATGTACTAAATTTTATCCATCTATCTCCATTTATTTTGTAGTTAATTTTGTAGTAGTTCTAAGACATCGAACAGACAGACTTCCTCTGTATGGATTCTATTTAAAATTTGAAAGGAAACTGCAAATCAGATTTAAAGATAATATACCAATTAGATTATTACTTAGATTAAATTATCATTACCTAGATTTAAGAATTTTTAATTTGTCGGGTCGTAGACAGTTATAATCCTAAATTGTGTTTTTCTGATTCTATATTCGACAAGATTTGACAAAATATAGAGTTCGAAATTTTCAAAGATTACAATACTTATTTGCCTACTTTTTTTACAATAAAAGGGGAAAAAACGGTAACCACATGATAATGGTATGTTGTAGCATCTGCTTGGGGATCTATTCCGTATATCTCTCTGATGGGATCGACTAATATCAAAATATGAACATTCTAGTTATTGAACAGTTGATAGACAGGTTTCCATCTATAACCAATTATATATTCAAGTTAAATATACTTTATCAGCAATCTCATATTATCCACGTTCAAGAAAGGCATTGTTTCCAAACATAGCAATCCTTCTTTCTATTCTTAGAAGTAAAATGAATCTGATCGATAGAAATTTTTCCTTTGTCTGTAATGCACTAATTTCCCAAAAAAGGTAAATTGTTAAATTAATTAACTTCTGTTTTGCATGCGGACTTTTCAAAAGGAGATAAAATTCCTCATGATTGTTTTAATCTTCCATATTATTACAAACATGTAATGCTGTTACCTAGAACGGTTCAATCAATGGAAAGACCAATTAACGATCAGCTGTGTTGGATGCTGTTCAGACGCTGAGCCAGTGATACCAGAGCTTGGTGACAAACGTGGCAACCATTTGGCGAGTTAGAGACGAATTGGATGACTTTTTCGACAAAATTTATG
This sequence comes from Argiope trifasciata, assembly GCA_026543055.1. Classification (NCBI taxonomy): domain Eukaryota; kingdom Metazoa; phylum Arthropoda; class Arachnida; order Araneae; family Araneidae; genus Argiope; species Argiope trifasciata. The sequence goes on along the minus strand of JAPMOQ010007589.1, from coordinate 307,634 downwards.
GTATCTAAACTTCCAGAATTTTTGCAATTGAGCCAATAAGGATCTAGATATGCTTGATCGCTCCAGGACTCACATTATTTGCCTCCAAGAACCATAAAAGTTCGGCAGTCTCAAGCCACAGTCGTGAAACGAGTCGTGTAAGAGTCAGTGGCAAATAGTTGGATCAGTGCGGAGCAAACATTGTGTGGTGCTCAAGGGATAGCTGAATTAAGCTATAGGCCGAATCCTGTTTATTGTAGAATCATATAAAGTCTTGTGCAGGTAGCTAGTCGTGGATATACCAAAAGCAAGGAGACATTAGAAAATTGCAGATGTTTGGAAAGACTGTAGAGTAAAATTACGTAGATTCCCTCCTCCTGTTGAATGCTGTCTGGTCGCTTTGTGTGCTGTGGTTTTTATTAAAACCGATTACTACTTCGCTATTGAGATCTACTGATTGTTTTTACACCACACATCCACTACAAGCGAAACCGTTGATTTTACTAATTCACTGGAACTAAAGTTCCTTAACAATATTATAAGCAATTAGCCATTACACTGATTGACATCATCCCTCCAAGAGAATAATTTTCTAAAGATTCTATGAATCTTAAATACATATGAAATCTAGGAACAAATCATAAGAGAATTTTAAATAAATTTAATGAACCTAAATTAAACTTATACTTTATATTTTAATTCACAATCTGATATAATTATATTAATGATCATTCTTCAAATAACATGATGACACCGTTTTAAACTGAAATAATTTTCATTCAAATACTTAAACCAAACGATTTTTAAAGTCTTTTTCTACAATAAATAAATAAAAAATCGTTACATTTTGCTATTAAATTTTATTTAGATATTGAAAAATTTTATGATATAGAATTAGAAATCTATTTATTCAAAAATTATACAATTTCTTAACAGCTTTTAAAAATATAAGTTCGAAACGAATGTGCAAATTTTATTTGGAACAATATCAAATGATGTATTTAATTTTTTAATCGGTATTCTTTATGTAATTGTAGTTGATTATTCTTTGGTTTTGCTTAATTCTATACATACTAACCTACAGCATGACATGTCCTTAAACAAAAATAACATCACTAACCACAAACAGAAATTCAACTTTTGATTAACCATAAATTTAATTCAAACATTTAAATGAAGATAGAAAGATCCTGAGAGAGAAAATTTTAAAATATTCGAATAAAAGACATCTGTATACAATCGGTCTTTTGAAACATCTCATTAACAAATCTGTGAAAACAAAATGTAGAAAGCGAATCACAATAACACTCAGCGAGGCCACAGAACAGCTGTGGAATCCGTCCTCTGGGTCAGTGGATCAATGAATTTCCTGTCGGAAATCCTGACGGAAAGACTCTTTCCCCTCAGCATTCCGTTTCATCCGGTAGAAAACAAGAAATGCTTTTAGGATTCAATCACAATTCTTAGGTATCTCTCTTTCAGCGCACACCTTTTAGGAATATTTTAAGGAATGTTGATCTCAATTGTTACATTTTGAACTGGAATCTTTATTGTTATCGTTTATTTGTATCCAAAACAGTTAATAAATTTAATAAAATGTTTTTAAAACATATTTTTATTACTACATTAAAGAATTTTTTTCAATTATTATGTAGTTTTTAACGGTTTGTTTATAATTCATTATTAAGGGGGTTTTAAAAATTTGAAGCTATATATTGATTATTTTAACTTTACTTGCAAAAATTGCGCCTGCTACTCGAACTCAAAATTAAATTAAATTAATCCATAAACTGATAATTAGTTTTGGAAATGTTTGTATGCCATCAGGTGTGCACAAGTGCATAAAATTTCAAAACACAATAGGAAGGAAGTGAAAAGTCGAATATAGATTTAATCTTTACAAACATGAATATTAAAAAATAAAAATGCTTATAAATAAACGCTGCGACTTTCTTTAAAATTCAAAATATGATAAAATGACTTCCATCCATATAGTGTAAGAAGTATTTACTTACAAAAGTACAGTAAATGGAAGAAAACCACTCATGTATGTGATCAGTAGAAATACCAGTAAAGAATAAATTGTAAAGTAGCACAGAAGGAAAAACCGGCTGGAATGGTCTTCCTGAATCTTTCTCGTAACCTTTCTAACAATGTGTTAGCACACCTATCTTTCCTGATATAAGATTAATAAAATCATAGAAGTTGTAACTGTATTATTAAAATCGTAAAAGCTGTGAGTGTTCAGATATTTATTTTCTGAATACCGTTCATGACTGATTTATGCTTTGTTTAATAAAACGAAGAAAATCGAATGTTTATTTTTGACTCCTCTTTTCTGATCGATAGGAATCAAAACTTGACTCAGAATTATATTTATAACCACAATTTCATAAGTCATGTATCATTTTTTTTTCCATTTACATGTATGCAAATGTGCAGACAGAGGAGCAGATAATCCCATGGTATATTTGGTTAAAGCTTTTATAAGGATATATTTTACAAATAATAAACCTGTCCAACAAATCGCATTCATCTAATTCTTTACCTCTTGTAGTTACTGTGTACATTTGTTATCGGTCAGTTAAATACAGTAAAAGCTCTTTATTCTCGGGGTATATGTTCCATAAATATGCCGCGAATACAGAAACCGTGAATACGGAATTATAATTTATATGGGATTATAGGGGGATACGTTCCTAGGTGACAAAATAAAAAATACATAAAAAATCAATTTAATTGAAGTTTTTGAACATTTTGATTAATTATCCTAAGGCTTAGGCACTGATTTGAAGAATTTTGTAGCTTTCTCTTGCTTGGAAGTTTTTAAAAGTTCCTTCAATTCAGACTAATACATAGCAGTCGCATCAGTAGTTTGCCTCTAAAAAATAAGACTTCATTCCATAGACAAATCAATGTTCATAAAGAAATCGCAAAGCTCATTTGCTATTCTTAAACCTTTACTAAGATTTTTCAAATGAAATGTCACGTTTGAAGTGCTTGTGGAAGCCTTTTCTTCCATGGGCTGTGAATTTAACATTTCCTTCAAGTCGGTTTCAGTCAAATCTCCATCTTGCGATTCAAGCAATTGCTGAATGTCACTTGATTCTATCTATTCGAACCCATCTCGTCCTATTTCATTCGCGATTTCGGCTATATTTGCAGTTTGCATTTAACAACATACTTTAGACAAAGTTGTAATAACGTCTATTTTACTTTTTTATTAGTTCATTTGACGGCATTTACAAAGGATATTGGATTGGATACTTATTGGAATCCTTTTTTTATTATGTATGTACTTATTAGATCAGCGAATAAAGAAATGTTTAGCCGCGAATATAGGAATCGGGTCGCATTTTTTTTTAATCCACGAATAGGGAAAACGCGAATAAAGGAAGCGCGAATAAGGAGCTTTTACTGTAGATAAGCATCTTCACATAACACACTTTATTCAAAATGTATCAGACATCTGAAAAATCGGTTTAAGGGTCTCTTCCTAAATTTAATCGATTGTGAACGACTCAAAGGGTTTTTATAAAATTATGGTGTTTACAGATAGGCACAGAGGTACAAGAAACGAGACAATTTCAAAACTGATGTTGTCAAAC
>JAPMOQ010007589.1:285700-295735 GCA_026543055.1 Argiope trifasciata | reverse complement strand
GTGTGTGTGTGTGTGTGTGTGTGTGTGTGTGTGTGTGTGTGCGCGTGTGTGTGTGTGTGTGTGTGTGCGCGTGTGTGTGTGTGTGTGTGTGCGCGTGTGTGTGCGTGCATGTGTCGGTATACAGGAAAAACCGTTGAACCTAAAGCTAACAAATTTGGCACATGTATACCTTGGAGGTCGAAAATGTGTACCTCTTAGAGATTTTTTCGAATTTTTAATTAAAATGTAAATTAATTGAAAATCAAGCGAAGGATGAAAAAGGAAAAATTATCTTTTATCAATATAGCGCCATCAGATCAATATGTTGCCATATGTTTGAGATTGACAAAAACTCCAATTAAAAAATAAATAAACTATTATAGCAAATTAAACATATAAAAAGGTAATTTCCACACGTGTTTGTATGAAATGAAATAAATATGAAATATTTTTTTTTCTAAAAAGAAAATGAAAAGGAAAGTTATTATGACTTTTACATTATTATTAATTAAATAAATCAACTTTATTTAAGACAAATATTGTTTTATATATATCTTTTCAATTCAAGATCCAACCGCTAATTTGTAAAACTGCAATAATAGAAATACATCTATAAAGAGCATCTAAATGAAGTGAATAATTACTTAGTTTGTAACATGAGTCTATATATGTTTTAATAAATGAAAAAGTTTAGCTTTTATCTGGATCTCCTGCTCTATTAATCATATTATTCAAACAGTAATATTTTCAATAAAAGGAGATAAACTTCAGTCAGCTAAGCCAGTCTTTAAACCTGCTGATATTTGAATATAACTATTCAATAAAAAACGGCAATCTAAGAAATTTTTGTTGAATGATTCTTGAGATATTGTATAAATTATGAAAATTATTCTGTAGTGCCCGAAAGACTCAAATGCTGATGGATTCCGCTTTCAATATTCAAATTTAAAAAGGATGAATAGTTTCAATAAAAACTGTCTTTATATTAATTTCAGCTTAATCATCAGCACTTTAATTTAAATGAGAAATTTTGCGGGAGCTGACAGATAATTAGAGAGAGATAAGTACATTATGGGCTTAATGCCTTTATAAATACAATAATAATTTATATGACTATCAAAATCTGAATTTTAAAAATATTTTGATTAAGTAGCTATTAAAAGGCAAGTCACATAAAGTATTTAATTGACAATGACGTTACGTAGAGTATTTAACTGACCTTTTCAAAGAGTATTAAAACTGGCTAAACCGCTAGTTGCCAAAGGTGGCTAGTATGTAATAAAGTTTTTAAAATAATACGTAAAAGTAAATTATAATCAAAATGATAATTTTTATTAATCAAATTAATAAAAAAATTACAATTTTTTAGAATTTTATAAAAATATGCACTTTTATGAAATAGTAGTAAAAAGTTTACTTAAAAAGGCATTAATATTGTTAGCTAATTGTGTGTTGAAATGTGATGATTTATAGAAGCATTTATTACATTCAAATCACATAATGTTCACCGCCTTGGATCACTAAATACCCAATTTACTACTTGATTTGACGAACAAGTAGTTGATGGTAGTATTTTTTTATTCATTTGCAAAGCAAATTACATTGAAATATATAGTTGAATTTTTGGATTATATCCTAAGCATTAATTTACAATGATGTTTAAAGTGACTAGACATCTTTAAAAATTTATTTAAAAAATCAGTAACTAGTATTGAATTTAAAAAAAAATATGTTTAATAATTTATGTCACCTCATCTAACCTGATAGATCCTCATCTCCACTTAAAATTAATACATACACAGTTCTTTTTTTAAATATGAGATTTTTTTTTCTTCTAAAAGTGAAATTTTTAAATAAGCTGGAAAACCAATGGGCATAGTCCCTGCGAAACTTTATCCTGTACCCTTCGATGAAAGCACTAGTTTTTTATTAATTGTAGACCCTTGGTAAATAACAGTTACGAAAGAACCTATGAGCATATAAAATTTAGTGATTAATAGTTAGGATGCATTTAATACTCACCAACTAGGACATCGAATCCGTATTCTGTAAAAAAAAACTTGCAACCGACCTAAACCAAATTTGGACATAGAACTACAACTATAAATTACAAATTCACAAACCGAATTTCATATTTTTAAGTCAGGACGGTTTCGAGTAATCACGTATATATAGTAGTTAAAAATAGACAGGCGACCATTTTCTTGACAAATTTTGTCAAAATTTGTTATGGATCTATTCTATAGTTGATAAACTTGCGTACTTAAATTTTATCCGTTTACCTCACTTTATTTTGTAGTTATCGCTGTAACATATTTTCTCAGCTGTACAGACAGCCTTCTTCTGCATGCATTTCGTTCAAAATTTGACGCAAATCCACAATTTTATGTAAAGGCAATTGTGAAATTTCATCAGTGTAGATCAAATTATTTTTTAGTTATCTTTGTCATAGATGGACAAGTAAAAATTTGCCAGAAACAGACTTCAAGAACATGTTTTTCCTATTCACAGATATCTGAAACTGGAAATTCATTAAGATGCCGAGTTGGATTTTTTTTCAATGATTGTTTCGGTTTATGTTGCGTTCAGAAATATATGAAATGGTATATTCTGTTATGTACGAGAAGTATACTCTCTTTGTGTATATTTCGTATAAAAAAGCAAAAGGAAGTGACTGAAGCATAGGGACAGTAGCACATTTTTCGGGAAATTCATTTAAATAATAACAATAATAACCCATCGGCCTTTTTTTTTTTTGCTGCCTTATATAAAAAGTATATAAAGAAAAAGTATTGGAAAGTATTTACCTTAAGTTGAAAAATTCGTACTCAGAAGTTTGATAACAGTCCACATTTTCTGACCTCCTAAGTTCGAAAAGCACAACTTTGAACTTGAACTTGAACTTGAATTCTGAATTCGATAACAAGAAACTGTCTAGAACGATGAAATTTTATATACTGTAACACCATATCCATACACCAAATTTGAAGAATTTTATCAAATTTTGAAAGAATTCAGAAAATCTGACTGTTCAAGTGAACCCGATAGTTGTTAATAATTTGATAAATAAAATTTGCTGCAGTTTACTACTTATAATATAGATTCATATTAATTTCAGGACCAGATTCTTCAAAGGTTAGCCGTTCTCTACTTCTGCATGGATGTGAACACAAAACTACGAAAACGCAACAATATTGTTGCGAATTTCTAATGTTGCTTCTCGGCATGGTTAATATCATCGTTGGAAAGATCATTTTACAGTCAGCTCTATGGATGCTGATCGGATGCTGCATCAGTAATCCCCTACTTTGCCGACATTAGTGACGAAAGGGATAATACAAGAATATGCAATAATTTTGGCGATAAAACGAATACGGGCTGAGATAGACTTAATTGTTCTAAAACCTTTTTTGCCCTTCTCCGGAAATTATGAAAGGCAAACAGTCTAGGCGTCTAGTATAGAAATGCATAGTTTAGTTTTATTAACGTCCCGTTTAAAACAACACGAGGGCTTTTTGGGGACGGACCTCGTAATTTTGAACCAAGATCAGATGATGAGGACGACACCTGAACTGGCACCCCCTTCTCCACACCACTCCACATCAGCGGGAGAACGTTTGGCCCGACAGATTTAACGTGCAAGAGACCCCCCTCACTCGACGGTTCTTAGGTGGAATCGAGTCTCGAACCTGAAACCCTCCAGTTCTGAAGCCGAGACCTTACCACCAGGCCACCGCGGCCATAGAAATGCATAGCGATTCAATGGTGAATCGAAAGCATTAAGAGGAGCTCAAGCGATTGATGAATTAGTCTGTGCACCGAATCGTGGGGTTTATTATGAAAACAGCATTAAGTCGCGTGCGCAGTTAGTTGTAGAGTGCTGAATCTGCTAAAGTGAAAAAACTGGGAAATTGCAGATTTGTCGTTATACCGTAAAAAACAGCTACGTAGATTCGCTCCTAATGCTACGTTCTGTCTGACCTCTTTGAGTGCTGTGGTTGTAGATTACGTTAAACGTAGTCATTTGCTGCTGAAATCTACTGACTTTCTTACAGCATATACTCATTACATTCAAACCCATTAGTATTATAAACTTAGTGGAGGGGCCGCGGTGACCTAGTGGTAAGGTCTCGGCTACGGCACCGGAGGGTTTCAGGTTCGAGACTTGATTCTACCGAAGAGCCATAGTGTGAGTGGGTCTCTTGCACGTTAAATCTGTCACGCCAAACGTCCTCCCGTTGGTGTGGTGTGGAGAGGGGGTGCCAGTTCAGGTGTCGTCCTCACCATCTAACCGTGGTTCAAAATGACGAGATCCGTCCCATATAGCCCTCGTGTTGCTTTAAACGGGACGTTAATATAACTAAACTAAACTTAGTGGAGAAAGTTCAATAACAATATGAAAGAAATTTGATTCTTTGCTCAAATGTCTGAAGTGAAGATGTTTTTTAAAAATCTCCACAAATCTAAAATTAAATTCTATTAAAAAGTTGATCGTCTATAGATATGTTCTTCAGTTAACATCTGAAGTGAAGATTTTTTTTTAAATCTCTATAAATCTAAAATCAAATTCTATTAAAAAGTTGATCGTCTATAGATATGTTCTTTAGCATGCGTGTAAACGCGATAACTCAGAAACACAACGACATAAATAAAAATAGCATTTTGGAAAAAATGGCAATTTTGACTAATATTGCAAATCTGTGGCAAATATTGATTCAATCAGTCGAGAAAAAATAATGTAAGTAAAATGCGTGAGTGATTATTTGATACTTGAGAGTTAACCGCATATCATTCCGTCAAAGATAACAGTTTAGATACAATAAAAAGCTAAACTCACACCGTAAAGGTTGTTTCTGTTTTGTCATGATGCGGATAGATAAAAGCCACCTTTCTTCGTTTTTTCCTTCGGAGTATACACTCTCAGATATGAAAATAAAAATATGAGTATAATAAAAATCTTAATCTTCCTTTTCATTGTCTTGCCAAAAATCCAAAATTTTAAGATGAGGAAGGGAAAAAAACATCTTTATTAAAGAATATACTAGAAAGTTTAAAAGAGACAACTTTCGTTAATTATTTTTTATATCGGTGGAATTTTAAATATTATTTAGTCTTTATTATTGTTTGCATATTTATATGGAAAGTATTATCTGAGTCATCAGATTTCAATATAATCGATCATATTGCAATGAAAATTTTGCAAGCAAGCGATATGTTAAAATGGAGAGAAAATGATATTGAAAAACTAGGAAAAGTATTGAAGAAGAAAAAAATATAAAATCTAATGTTTTAAAAGCTGTTTAGAAAACTAAAGGATATAGAATTAGATACTAAAATTATCGAAATATTCATATATTTTCCGATATATAATTTTTTTATTAACGCAACTGTTGATTTTTGAGAAATAACTAATTGCTTAAGTTTAAGCTTTTGAATTCCTAAAATGTAAATTTTATTTTGCATTTAAAATATTTTCTTCAGTAATTTAAAGAAAAATTGATGTATCCGACATTGCTCGGAATTAAAATTCTTTCATATTTATTGCTTTCAATGAAAAACCTAATTTTGTAAAATAAATAAATATATACATATAATATACAAAATTGTTTGCCGTCTTAAAAACCTTATCCTATGTTTTTTAATTAAAGTTAGAATGCCAATTGAAGCAGACGATTTATAAAACCGTTACTGAAAATTAATTTCCTCTCGATATTAATATTTGTTAGTGTTTACACGTATATAGTATAGCGCTGTGTGTGTGTGTATTTAATCCAAGGAAAAATTCTTCTTTACTTTTTCTTGTTTATTTTTACACACACACAAATATATAGATATATACAAAACATAGACGACAATCACAATATATACAAGGAAACACGGAATATTGAAAAAATGCCGCTAACAAGAGCGAACAAGGAAAACAAAATATATTTAAAAATGTCGTTAACTAGAGCGAAAAAGGAAAACATATCATATTTTAAAAATTTAATATATTTGAAAAATAGAAAGCGAGCGCAGCTGAAAACGAACGCACGAGATAAACTTTTTGCCGCTAACGGAGAGCGAGCGAGGTGCCTGCTTGCACCAGTTTCATTTTTACATATGAACAAGTATACAAAGAATAGACAAACAAATATAATAATTAACTAAATCAAAAATTAAAAATAATGAAATCACATAAAAAGTTAGTTTACCTCGACACATTTTGCATTTATTAAGTACTAGCCGCCTTTGGCGACCAGCTGGTTCGCCATGAGTAATGCGTTCTAAAATTTCCAATTAAATCATATATTTTTTAGTCAAAATTTAAGAAATAGTTTAAGTTGAAAGATTCAGTTATTAGTAGTTAAAAAGTCGGTAACTTTATTCGGAAAAACTTTTTGAGTTTAATGCTCTAACAACTTATCAATTATGCTTCCAAAATATTAATGTTTTTTTCGGTGATATTGCCAAAATGTTAAATATGTTTTTTAAAGAAAGCGAAAAAAGTATTGAATTAATGATACAGATATTGCAAACGATTATAGAAATATGCCATTAAGTCGGGATTTCAATGCATATCCTGTCTAAATTCAATCAGGTTTACTGTAAATAAAGAAGATTTATGGAATTAATAATATAAATAATGCAAACGATTTCTTAGAATCCCTTGCCTTGCATTTATTTTTATTGAAGATATCACATTTTATATTTATGTTATTTTATCCAGTCACGTGCTGAAAGTTGTATTTCTTTAGATTTGATTTGCGATGATAGATTTTTTTTCATTTGTACTTCCGACATTGTTTTATTTTATTTTATCCAGTCACGTGCTAAAAAACATGGTTAAAATATTTCTTTAAAAATTCGTTAAAAATAGAAGCTTGAGTTATACATTAAAACACTAATGCCATTAGAAAGCTAATTTTTTTATCTTTAAATTGATGTTAAGATCATGTTTGGCCGATAATAATTTCGGAAGTTATAGCGGAAAAACGTCGAAATTTCGCTTAAATTTTAATTAATTCTAATTCTAATTAAAAATTCAAAAAAAAGGGCTCCGAGGTGCACATTCCCGACATCCAAGGTATACATGTACCAAATTTGGTAGCTGTAGGTCCAACGGTCTGGCCTGTAGAGCGCCAACACACACACACACGCACACACACACACACATTGAGCTTTATTATAAGTATAGACAATAAAATTTCAAATCAATAATAAAATGCATTGTTACAAATTAAGCAAAAAATTATTTAAAAAAATCATCAAAATTCAAAGAACATTTTCAAAGCAACTAAATTGGCATCAATAAAAATACAATTTTCTGAATTTGAAAGCAATTGAAAAGGCTTTCAAGGGGGGAAAAATATATTTCTGATAAAAAATTCAAAACAATGTTTGTTTAAATCTTAATTAGTTAAGCACTAATTTTTATGAAGTACAAAAGTTTTATGTTCAGAATTGTTAAAATAAAAATCTGAATTTTCGTGGTCTTAATGGCCTTGTGCAAGATCTGCAGTTTGTTGTTGTTGTTGTATTTGGGAGAAATGATAATTTTACTCAAGGATATGAGAGAAAATTTCGGGAGGCCACTCCCATTAGCTCTAAGAAGAAAAATAGATTGCTTTGTATCATCTTTAGCGAATGTTTAAAACTCCGTATACATTTAAATTGTGATTTTAAACAAATTATGAAGGACTTTTTTGTATATATCTATTGAATTTTTTGAAGATATTGAGCATTTACAGTTCTACAATATCCTTAAATAACCTAATTTATGAATCAATCTAGCGTCATTAACAAATATAACAAAATTTGTGAATAAGATCAATTATAAAGCTAACAGATTGTAAATATTTAATGTAAATTCATTATAAATCAAAGAAATTTTTATATTTGTTATGTGTAGTTCTTTCGAATATAAATTTAAATTTAATTATTGATAATTTCAGTTATTTTTATAAATTGCTATTATATATTTTTTTCCTTTCAACATGCTGATTACTAGCAGTTAATTATTGCATTAAACCCGTAACCGTATACTGTTGATAATTTTGCATTTAAAGATGTAAATCAAATTAAATATCCTCATAGAAAGGGATAAATCTTATAAAGGCTTCATAAGTGCATGATAATTTGACTTTTTTTCAATTTATCGAAGCATAAAACTAATATAAAATAATTTATTACATTTTCATAAACGCATTCAAATAACTTTATAAGAAACTAAATCTTCATAAACATTAATGAAAATAAATTACTATTTAATTATCAAAAGTACACTTGCAAAAAAATTATCCTTCAAACTTCATCATAACCTAAACTTACAAAATTTATGACCTTTTTCTATAATTACCTAAGCCTTAATAAATAGTTTTCATACAAAATATTGAATTGAATTTTGAGATAATTCTCATACTATCTTAGATTGGATTTTATTTATTGTTGAAAGAATATGAAAGCAAAATATAACATATTTATAGGCTCTTTAGCTTCCATAGTCCATCATTCGACTGTTCAGCTTTCGACGAACTATAGATAATTTTATTGAATGTTTGTATAGGTCTTTATTCCATTACTTTCCAGTTTTTACTATTTCAACTATTTAGATTCCCAATATGGATTCAATACTTTTCGTAATAATATAATCGAAGAATAATAATATAAACAATCGAAGTATGCTTCCACAAACTAAAATAGCTGGTTTGTCCTTGAATTCAAATATATTAGATCCTAGCTTCATGAATGAAAATATATATATATATATATACTGCTTTCTTCCTTTCGTAATATTAAGCAATAAATTCCTATTTCACCATATTAAAAACAAATAATAGTCATTCGTTCTTCAGATGCTTCATTTATTATTATTATTATTTTACTATTGACGAGTCCAAAAGGAATAGCATTTGTACATTTATTTGCCAGTAGGAAAACAACTCAACAGTAAAAGGTTTCTGTTTTAAAATTTATTTTCAGTCTGCTAAAATGGACATGATGGAATCTTTAAACAATAATGATGTCAATTTCATCGAGAGATTTTTGCATGCCTTTAAGATGTTAGGAGGTAGTGAGTTGGGAGTTATTGACTTTGATCATTTTAAACAAATTCTGGAGCAGGTAATCTAATTTCCTTCGCAATATGGGTTCTTCTATTAATTTCTGTTTACATAGTCTTGCAAGTGTGAATTGTTTTTATTACTTTTTGGTAATATTTTAAAATTATTTCAGGAAAATTCGGCTGATGCTAAAGAAATTCTCGATCTCATTAAATCAGAAAATCATGTGAAGGATAACAAGCTGGACTTTGTAAGTTTGTGTTCTTCTATTTTGTCTATAAAGGGGATATTTAACAGTGCACTGGAAAATGGAAAAGTTGCTATTCAGGGTCCAGGAATAAATACTCGTACATTCACTCGAAACAAGGGTAATTATATTCTGAATATTTACTTTTTTATTTATAGTAATAGCATATTTTTTGATAGTATATAGTTATTTTCAAAAGTTAAAAGAACATTTTTATATTAAGCTTTGTAAGAACATAATTTGCCAATATACTTACATAATTTGAATGTATTAATCTATTTTATTTTATTTTCTATCATATGAATTTTTTTTTCATTATTTTTAACCTCTATTTATTTATGTATTGTGATAATTCAGTTATTCAGAATTAATTTTGACATAACTTTCAGGAACTGCAGAATGAATGTTTAAGTTCATTTTTCTGTTTAAATCAATTATTCATAGTCTTAGTATTACAGTATTTATTTAATTATTAACAATAAAATTATTCTAAATTAATCTAATTTACATTTCATTAATCACATAATTTTCATTAGTTTATTTTGCTTATTTTTCTTATTCCCTACATTTTTTTCTGTTACAGGTTCCACTAAAACAAGTAACTCACCATATGAAAAGACTATTTCAACTCAGGTATAGTACCTCCAAACAATTTCTTCTTTTATTGTAACTCCTTATTCATTGATTTTTAAAATTTTTGAAACTTCAATCTAAATTTAATGCACATCTCTTAAGAATTCATTTAAAAAAATTAATGAATATTATATA